>KZ105304.1:88408-99360 GCA_000504405.2 Mycosphaerella sp. Ston1
GTGTGTGTGTGTGTGTACGCTTCAAGGTTCTATATATACAGGTACCTTATATATAGATATCTTAGTTTCTCAGTTCATACTTATCTATTAGCCTCTAACAACAACAAAGCTGCTGATCTTCCCACTACTTGTATGTACCTTACTACCTCAAGTATATAGCTACCTTAGAGAAGGAAGAGGACAAAGATACGTATATAGGTAAGGTAGTTGTGTAAGGTAGATAAGGTAGGTGTGTAAGGTACATGTAGGTATGTATCGATTCAATAACAAATAAAAGCCCAAGTGATATCAAAACGTTTCTCGCTGAATATCGATCGGATTCATACCTACTCTTGACAGTTTTCATTTCTATACCAGTCGTACCGCTTTCATGTCTGCTGTTTGTGGTCGGTCCCTTCGTACTGTCTCACCCGAATGACGACTCACTCATGTTCTACATTACCTTATACTTGTCTTGTTCCTCGTCATCCTCAGGAGCGCCTCCTCTCCCTGCCCATCTATCTTATCTTGTTTATACAGGAGCCTCCCGGGTAATTAGTTTTTCGCGAATCCAGTAAAAAACGCTTTCCCCAACCCGCCCATCCCCATCGTCCCCCATGGCGAATCTTTGAAAAATACATGTGTAGTTTACACAATACCATAAACTTTCTTCGCAATGAAGTAGCATATGAATCCGAAAGTCGCCAGACCGGCGGTGATGGCAAAGAACCAACTAAGATCTCCCTCATACTGTTGTCCGGGAACCCAGACGTTCATGCCCCACATTCCGGTGATGATGTTCATGGGAAGCACGATAGTTCCGAGGACAGTGAGCTTGCCCAGGACGTCTGCGTTCGTCTCGGCACGTTCGTTCATGCGGATGTTGATCTGAGCGACGTAGTTACCGTGAGCTCGGGAGAGGAGGCTGTATAGAAAATCATGTTAGTGGACTCTTTTATGCTATCGTGATCAGGCAAGAGAGGGGGACCTACCTCTCATAGTGCGACAAATTCCCAGTCATGGTCACAATATGATCCTGAATGTCTCCGAGATAGAGACCAATCTCTGAGCGTGGTGCAACTTCCCAGTGTTCGTTGCAGCGCTTCGCGAATCCCTTGATGACATCTGCTTTGTTGCCGAGCAAACGATACAAACTCATAACTTTCTTGCGGCAGCCGCCGACACGTCTCAGCATGTCGCCGCCACTGTTCTTCTTCTTCCCAGCATCGACTGTGGTTGCACTGGCGTTACTTTCTCTCCTCTTTTCGCCTTTTGCCTTGCCTTCTTTCTGCTTCTGCTCAAGCTTGGCCTGCTCACAGGCACTGGGATCGGATTCTTGGTGCATGAGCAGAATTTCTTCGTCAATGTCGTCGACTTCTTGCTCAATCTCTGTGACCAGGGGTGCATACACATCAGTGACGTCGTCAATGATTGCGTAACTGATCCAGTCGGCAGTTGGACTCATGTAGTCGCTGAGCTGGCGAATCCGGCGTCGAACATTGGCTGGATGTGGGCTCATGGAGTGGTGAAAGGTGATGACACCATCTCGGAAGACAATGACATACATGTTGATCGGCTCCATGTAGTTTTCGCTGTCCTTGTCTTGTTCGAAAGTCCGATAGTTGACGAAATAGTAGGATGGGAACAGTTCGACCTTCTCACGTTGCTCGTTCATAAGTATGTCCTCCGACGTCAATTGATGAATTCCAAAAGCCTTCGATAATACCTTCATCTCATTCTCCGTAGGCGAGAGTACGTCCAGCCAGAAAGTTGGTCGGGGCCCGTAGCGCTTCCGCTGAGCTTTCGGAGTCGCGTTGCCAGAATCACGGCCCGACACAGTAGCTGATTCATTAACAGACTTGCTGTGAGCCATACTTTCGACGATCGAGCCTCGTGCAACCGACGCTGGTCGCGGGGGGTCGCCGTTGTGGCTGAATGCATCGGCATGCTTCGACCTGCCGGCACTTGAAGAACGACGGTGCTTGTGGAGGGTGGGACGCTCTACGGCGCATTCTTCTGGGTCGTCCTCGTCGTCGCTATCATCACTCAGTTCGATCGGATCCGGGATGAATAGCTCATGAAAAGTCATGTCATCTTGTAGATCGCTGATGGTTCGAGCGTGGATCGTGCCGTCGAGCATCTCGTTGAAGTACGTGAACCTGAATGGCGAGTTTTCTGCTTCCGCATGCCAGGCAGTCTTCGCAGGACGCAAACGACCACCAATCATGACCGGCTCAGAGATCTTCTTCGCACGCAGTACTTCTTGCTGATTTCGCGCCTCTTTCTCCTCGCGGCTCCATTCCTCTAGCACCTCCAAGTCCGGGAACTTGCGGCCTCGTCTGCGTCTTGGCTTGACCGATGCCTCTCGCTGGGATGCATGTGGAGATTCCTCGCCATGCTCTGTAGCATCGTCATCTACAGGAAAGCAGACGTCACGTTCAGCTAGCTGGGCCAGGGTGGGTCGACGTCGCATACTTTCAGGGGATCTGCTGTCCAGTTCTCGGACTTCTTCGTCCTCGCTGATATGGATGACAGCATCTCTGCCACGCTCAGACATGCTCGACCCGAGTCCGTACACGTACAAGTCTTCGGGTAGGCCCAGGGTTGGAGAACCAGGCACCGATGGAGGGTTATTGACATCGTGATCACCATCCAGCTGGGCATTACGAGTCGCAGTAAGAATCTCCAGCGGTGCCCCTCTGGGCGACGATGTCTTCGAGGCTGAAGATCCGTGTCGTGCCCTGGTAGCATTACCATTGCTGCCATACGTGCCAATTTGCAGACCGCTGTTCGCGCGTGAGACATGGGGCTTCGTGCGGGCTTTATTGCCGAGCAAAGGAGACCTTTCGGTGCCACGACGCTCGTCTTCCTCGTCTTCGCTGATGGCAGACTCTTCTGTCTGCGCTAGGCGTGACCTGCCTCCTCCTGTCTTGGCAGAGGCATCAGACGGACGATGCTGGTGGCGCGTGAAGGGCAAGGCTGCTCGAGCAAAGCCTTGTCGAATGGTATCCCTCCTGCGACTCAGCGGAGCGTGTTCGCGATGGTCCAGGAGCGCCTCGCTCTCCAGACTAGTATGGCTCCCACGCCTCGTCGAGTTCTGCACGCGGTAGTAGCTGTCCCTCTGCGACGCATGGTGCGATGCCTCGAGCAGACTCGGTCGATCTCCCATATCAGTCGTGTCCTCGGTCGCAGCCTCGGAGGGAGCGATGAAGCTCTGTCGCCGGGGCTTCCTATGCTTCCGACCAGCGCGATGCTTCTTTTTCTTCGGAGGCGCACCCATGGCATTGACGGAGCTGGTGGCATCGCCAGACTGGCCCATGCCCGGCGCAGGTTTGGCCATTGAAGCCGGTCCGGCGATGGAGGCAAGCCCGCCGCGGGGCTGGTTGGATGCCATTGCGCCTGGCGGGGATGTCGCTGGCGGGGAGGTCGCTGGCGGTGTTGTAGGAGGAGTGGGTGGTGGGGAGTAATATAAGAGGAGCGAGTAGACCTAGAAGGCTAGAACTATGCGGCTCTGGTAGATCTAATCGACTGGCAAGCTCAAACCTACGGATCCACTCAGAAACTTTTGGCTGCCGAATCCGATGAGGTATTAAACACACCACCCTTCAACGGTTCTGTGACGCGTAACACATCGTTCACCGCATCAAAAAGGTAATGAATACTGTATTTAGCGTTTCTATAATGCGCCTGTTTTATCCATCAGCCATCTGAGAAATCGCTCAATGCTCCCGTCATCAGGAATGTTCGGAGCTGATATGACGCTTTGACCGGAACCAGATAGCCCATCACATGTATCCAATAGAATCGAGTATAACTACAACTAGAACTATAGGTACATTCGTCCTAGAGTGGAGTCATCCAAACTATATACGTTGATTAGCCAGATCGGGAAGCAGGACACACGACCTCGCAAAAAGCCATCCCGTCTTGCTCTTGGACGACGAGACGGCTGACTGCATACCTTACACTCTGTCTGTTGGCCAGCAGGACTTAGGCAAGAAACACGAAGTTTGCCAATCCTCACTTTCGATTCTATGTTCCTAAGCGTCCCGCAAAAGTGCAGCATTCAAACCTAAACCTACGATTGTACGCGTATGTTATAAAAGCTCGATAAGACTGCTATCAAGCATAGTCGCTACTGCTTAAAAGACTAGTAGGCACGGACATTCTCTGCATTCGTATATAGGTAGTTTTGCCCCTGTTTTTGATGTTCAAGGTCTATCGATATACGCAGGAACGGATGGATTTGTTCCATAGAGTCGCAGACCGTCTGTCGACTTCGTTGGCGTGGAGAGGAGAGGTAGTACGTGGTCCAAGAGTATCGTCTTTAGGAGTTGACGAGTAATGTTTTCCGCTGGAGTGCAGAGAATGGCTTTCGGTTCATGACCCAAATCGTGAGTACGCTGCTGAAGCATGCCACTGGCTTGAGGGTGTCGCTGCTGCAACCTTCTGCCACCTCATAGCTCGTCCTTAGATATCATGATGCCGTAAGGATCCCGATCGACTTCGCTCACATGAATTTCGCTGCTCCCGTCGTTGAGTACTTCCAAATAGTCTTCGCTTACGTTCTGTTGGCCCAGTTCTTCATTTCGGATCTTCTCCCACTACATCATCATCACATCATCAGTAAGGCTCCAGAAGACAAGGAAGCAAGAAGGCAGAAATGGGAGAAAAAAAACAAACTCACCTCCTCCCCGACAGCTCTTTCCAACTGCCCTTTCAATACACTGTGCAAAAAGCCTCGCTCCGTGTTCGAATGAAAGAGCATGACCACACATTTCCCCTTTTCAATAGCAGCCAATGCCTCATGATGCGACAACTCTCCGGTAAAGTAGAGATCCACATCCTCGCCACTTTTCTCTGCCTGCGAAAACAGACCTCCTCCAGATCCCGCGCATAGTGCAATACTGCTGATCATCATATCGCTCGCCTGTTTCCCTTGCGGGACAGCAATGGGGAAGCCTTTGGGACTGCCCATTCCGAGACCAATGCGATCTATGATTTCCAGCAGGGGCACAGGCTGGGAGAAACGAACAATGCGACCCATGCCAGCGCCTTCGTGGCCGGAGACAGAAGTCTTGGTAATGGGATAACGTTTATGTCCTGAGTCGCCCATCTTGAGGGCGCGATCGTTAAGGTCGAGTTGGGACGGGTGATGCTGGAGCATATACGTTGGTCTCTTAACTTCCAATAAAGACGGTTTGTCCTCGGCCCCCTCGGCCCCCTCGGCCTCGACGGATGGTGTCTCAGCGGGCGTTTGCTTCGAAGAGGATTTGTCGGGTGAAGCTTCGGAGAGGTCGTCTTCCAGTTCAGAAGCATCAGTGGGTGTGCCGGTGACGATGTCTGCGAGCCAATCTCCCAATCCACCTCGAGCGCAATCGACTGCTGTGTGAGGACTGTAGACACTGATACCTTCTGCTGCGAGACGCAGCAGGGTCTGTTGCTGAGTATCGGCTAACGTTAGGCTCTTGAGACCTCTGAAAATGATGGGATCTACGCTTCAGCTCTAGTCAGATTGATCCTCTCACGCTTTCCTCTTCTTCCACATAGAACAGGGTACCCACGGTATGCGATGATGATGGAGTCTTGGCGCTCAATAGCTTCATCTGCGACTGCTTTGGTCAGGTCGACAGTGAGCAAGACCGAGTTCATATTCCGTCGGAGAGGATCAAAAGGTGACTCCAGTAAGAGGCCAGTATTGTCGAAGCTTTTGTCTGCCAATGCTTCCGGATATAATCGACGCATGGCATTGACGACTGCCCTGCTATAGGGCGACGCCACCGCTGAGTGTGCCATTTTGGAATAGACTCGTCTCGCAAACATATACACCGTGATGTAATGTAATGCGATGAAGATGAAGTGAAGTGCAGTACATCCTTGAGGATCAAACAAAACGGAGACTCCACACGCGTGACTTTTGGCACCGCGTCAGATCTTTGATCTGATAAGATACGACAACTGCATCACCCCTCCACATATATATTTGACCGACGAGAATCATGCCCGATTCGCACAAAAGACGTCGTCGTGCTTCCACAACCACCACCGGCCAACGCGACAAACCCGACTTCATCATGTCCGCCCGAACCGACCTCGAAGCCGAGCAGAATCAGCACTCTTCTGGAGTTACACCAGACACGTTACGCACCACACTCGAAGAGAAACTCGGAGCACAATATGTCGACATTGCGGATTTATCAGGTAGATCAATTCCCAAAAGGAAGAACATGCGAATAGAGGATAAGTAAGATACGGTGGAATGATGCAGTAGCTAATTCACGTAGGTGGCTGTGGACAAATGTACGAAGCGATCATCGTGTCACCGCAGTTTGCGAAAAAGACGACGTTAGCCCGACATCGGTTGGTGAATTCGACTTTGAAAGCGGAAATTGCAGCTATCCATGCTTGGACTCCCAAGTGTTTCACGCCGGAGGAGTGGGAGAAGAAGAAGGAGCAGGGTGGAGGGTGAGTCAAGAGGGGGAATGGCTTGTGGAAGATGAATAATCGACTTCACAAGATGTCTGAAGAAGTCACATGCGTGAAGGGAGGGAATTGAGGAGCGCACACACATTCTGCCGAAGAGAGAGGGGAAGTTTACATGGCTCCCGTCTGTCTGTTTGGTCGTTCATTATTGAACTTGGCCAAGATGTGACGAGCATAACATGCTCTAGCCAGTCAGCCAGCCAGCCAGCCAGCCAGCAATGTTGATATGGAGGTTGGACATGATCAGAGGCCAATTGAGGCTACACACAATCCTACTGGTTCTATACCAGCTCAACGTCGAGATCAGGTAGATTCGTCCTAGGACAAGCTTGCGCACGCGGCATCACATCGATTCCGGTGCTATCTCAAGCTAATGGGTATCATGACAGCCTGTATATCTCTCACCAGGACATCGTTTCCATACCTTACTCCGCGCTCAAATAGGCGTGACACCATAGTCGGGCATGCTGTGCGCCACCGCGTAATAAACATGGAGGCATTTTCCATGCTCCCCTCCAAGCCTCGGAGACCGCCGAATGATTTCAGAACACTGGAAACCCTTTCTGTGCATCGCTCACGCAAAGTGAATGTTCTCCTTGTTGAAGCCATACAGCAGCTTCAAGAAGTCGCCCTCGTCACACATTCGTGAACGCTTGTCCGCGAGATCATTCTCCTCCAGTACCTTCTTCACTTTGCTGCGCACAAGTTCAGCAACTTTGCCCTTCTTCTTCCGGTTCGGATTGTCCGCAGTCTTCTTCGCTCTCTTGTCCATCTCTTCCTTGAAGAAGTCTGGCACGTCATCCTCATCATCCACATCCATAGCAATGTCCATCTCTTCCTCCTCTTCCACTCCCCCGTCAACATCCATATCATCCCCACCACCCTCTACAGGCCCATCATCCAACTCGATCCCATTCTGCGAACAGTACGTCCGATAATTCGAAGTGAGCATATCCATTACACTCGTCGTCCCCAAGAATTCGCTCCTCAACACCTTATTCTTCCTCACAAAACACACTCTCAACAGCCCATCCCACTCCTCATAGCTAATCTGCGGACGAGGATTCTTCGGCGAAATCCTCACCACATTCGATTCCACCTGCGGAGGAGGATTGAAGTTATTTCTCCCCACCTTCATGACATGATCCACTTTGGCCCACATCTGACAATTCACACTCAACCTGCTATACAGCTTATCACCCGGCTTCGCAAACAATCGCATAGCAAACTCCCTCTGAAACATCAGCACGCAACTCCTCGGACTCGGACTCGTAGCCAGTAATTTGAAAGTCAGTGGACTCGAGATCTGATACGGCGTATTCGAGATGCAGATATCAAAGTACGGTAATTTCTCCATCTTGATGACATCGCCTAGTATAATTTCCAACTTTTTCGCAGCAGGTGTGCCCTGAAATCGTTTTGTCAACTCCGCAGCCATTCTCGGATCCATCTCGACGGCAATTACGCGCTTCGCTTTTTCCAGGATTCGAGTCGTGAGATTGCCTGTTCCGGGACCAATCTCAAGGACGATGTCGGACTGTTTGACATCGGCTTTGTCGACGATGGCTTGCGCTACACCGGGGTTCTTGAGAATGTGCTGACCGAGGTCTGTGTTGAATTTGAAGATGCTGTTGGCCGTAGCGGTGGACTTCGCTTTGCGCGCGGTCGCGCCAGCGTATGGGTCGGATTTGGAGATGCCATTAGTGCTTCCTTTGCGCGCGGATTTGGGCATTATGGCAGAGTGGAAGGGAGGAGGCCGAGTGGTGCAGGTAGTGGACAGCAAGGTCTTGGAGTTGATGTGGGACAAATAATTTGAAATCGATAAAGAATCGGATAAATCAGATGCCGAGCCAAACTCTATTTGTCGACCTGAGACCTCAGGCCCCGTCTACTTTGTCGGTTATTCTGTCGGTAATTGATGCGTCGATAGTAACACCTTATCTATCGACAGTCGTCTACTTAGCTATCGACGTAATTATGTCGATATTTGACGGTGGACTGTCGATAGCTCGCTGTCGCTCTCGCTGTATCGTTTTAGGCATGCCGGCTCGCTGTCGCTACGCCGTATTAGGTTAGTACGGCAACTATCGTAAAACTACCTCTAAGAGGTAGTTTTTGCGCTCCGTATATAACGAATAACCCTCCGGGTAGCACCGTACTATATCGCTATATCGCTATATCGCGTTATCGTATTGTCGCGTATACGGCAGAACGCGCTATCGTCGCGAATATATCGCGTCTAGCGCTAGAGCTAGGAGCTAATAAGAACGCAGAGATATACTATTAACTATTATAGGTAATAGGCTAATAATAGCGGCAATCGCGTTTTTAGCGTAGTTTTAATCGTTCTAAGAATTCCGCTACCTCTAATCGGCTATAACTTCTAATGCACCTATCGGTTATTAACGCCCTTTTAGTATATCGTTGCCGTAGTCGTTCTAATAATTCGCTTTACTAAGCTTTTGCCTATATTTGATATTGCCGTCGCTATAGCGCGTTATTAGTAAACCTGGATAGGGGGGGTTACTTCTTAGTAGAACCTCCGCTTTACCTCCGGATAGTGCGTTCTACGCTATAGTAGACGCGTTATAAGCATACCCTGCTATTACTATAGATCCTACGAATATCGCTATACTATTCGGAGTCGTCGCTACTACTGCCCTCGTCGCTATTACGCCTATTATTACCCCCTACGTCGCAGAGCGGTAGTACCGGCTACCTAGCGTAATTACGACTCAAATCGAGCCTAGCCGAGGAAGGAAAGAGACGTATAAGTGCCTGAATAGACCGAATCGGTACTGCTACTATATAACGCGTCTTCGACAGCCGGTACTAAAGTCGTTAATCGAGGAATTAACGGAGCGAGGAGGCCTTAATAATTATAGCAAAGCAAGGGTTCTAATCGATAAGCAAGTAGTAATATTCTACGACTTCGTAGCGCATAACCGGAGTATCTTAGACCTCGAGAGGCAGTATGTCTATAGCTAGCAGACGTTCGAGCGAGTTATCGAGAAGGTTAGCATTACGCTTTATCGAATAGCCGAGGATTATATATAGCTGCCGGACGACACTGCTATTTACCCCCTCTTACGGACGCTTAAGTTTAGTTACTTTAAAGAAGCCCTCGGTACGCTAAATAGTACCTATATTGCTGCCGTTATTCCGGAAGAAAGACAGTTAGCGTAGCGCTGTCGGAAGAACTTTATCGCTTAGAACGTACTAGCAGTATATAACTTTAGCTATAACTTCCTCTATACACTCGTAGGTTACGAGGGCTCTACGAATAATAGTACCGTCGTAAACCGAGCGTTTAAGGTTAGAGGGCTGCGTATACCTAAAGGTCGCTATTATCTAGCAGACAGCGGTTATTTACCGAAGGATAACCGATTGCTAGTTCCGTATTAACGTACGAGGTATTATTTGCGCGAGCAAGCGGCTGCGCAGGCTAAACTAGAGATAAAGGAGGAGCTCTTTAACCTCCGCTACGCGTAGTTAAGAAACTGTATCGAGCGCATCTTCGGCATTATTAAGAAACGGTTCGAGTACGTCCGTATTAGTCTATACGCCGGCCGCTTAATCCTCGATTAGAAGCGTATATTAATAGCGTGTTTTGTCCTCTATAACTATATTATTGCCTATAGCGAATAGCCCCTCTCTTATAAGCTACGGTTAGCAGAATCGGACGGTTTTATCGGTAACGACGACGTAAGCGGTGCTACGTATATAGTACCTAGCGCTAAGGAAGACGAAGGTATACTAAAGTTCAGAGATAAATTAGCGGAAGATATATAGCAAGATTACAAAGAATACCTCGAGCGCTATAGTTTGGATCGTAGGGGTATTAAGCAAGAGTAGTAGTAATATTGTGCTCGTCGAGGCGATAATTTCTAGTATATTCGTTAATAGATAGCGATAATTTCTAGTGTATTCGTTAATAGATAGCGGTTAGTTTAATATAGTAAATAGCGTATAATTATAAAGGAACGATAGAACCTACTTATACCTTCTTAGTGCTAAGCATACTATAATTATTAGTATAACGGTGTATGCAAGTAAAGAAATGTAAATATGTCTGCACGTAACGCGAATTTGTATAAGGAAACTAGTATACCTTTACTAAAATCTATAGTATAGACCTACTCTGTAATATCGTTAAACTTGTATAAACTATTAACCTAATATTACCCCGTATATATAGCGGCATAAACCGAACTTTCTTACTAACAAACAATCCTTCTTTATAGAACAATTATATCGGCAAAGACAGGAGCGCACATCGGACAATCAGACATTCACACGACTTCGAACAGCTGCAGCGCACCCGCTACGCATCCGATCGACACGATTCTTGGTTTAGTAGAAAGCCCTCGTAAAGGGCTTTCTTTCTACCTACTAATTACCCGAAACGGTGCAGAATTGTATGCGCTACCTCCTGTGCAAAATACCTCCTCCCTATAGGTATACAGCCCCCTCTCAGAATTCAGCTGTAG
>AWYF02001593.1:0-22532 GCA_000504405.2 Mycosphaerella sp. Ston1
GGAATTGGATTTCGCTTTCGACGACTGTGAGTAGGTTCTAGGTGAGAGTTAATTGGCGTTGGCGTTACGATACGTTTGGATGGAGAACTCCAATCAAGCACTGTGGATTTCCATTCTGATCTGAAGTATTAATAGCCCATAATAACAATGACAGAAACAGTTGAGAGCAATAGAAAACAAGAAAGAAGTTCCATGAAGTCTGGTATAGCCCCACTCCCCAAAGCTTGGCTCACCAACTCCCGACCCCCGATGACCGCCATACAACCACCACCATCACCACTCCTCCCCTCTCACTCCAACCCTACAACAAACCAACACCATGGCAGCCATCCCCCGCTCCCGCATCCTGGACCTCATGAAAGTCCAATGCCGGATCTTCAACACCACATTCAACCCGACGGCGCAACGCCTCGGAAACAAAATCCTCCGACAACGACTACGAGGACCCTCACTCGCCGCATACTACCCCCGGCGCGTGGCGACGTTTGTGGACTTGAAGAGGCTGTATCCCGGATATGAAATGTATGATGACTTTGAGGAGGATCGGTTAGAGCATTTGCAGATTGCGAAGTCGAGAGGGAAGGGGGCGCCGAAGAAGAAGAATTCGAAGACGGGTGAGTTTTGCTTGTGGGGCGGAGAAGTGTTGATGACTATGATGATGATTTTCTCGATTTTTGGTAATGAGGGCGAATTGTTTACTGACTGTTGGTTGTTGTAGAAACGAAGAGGGGTCAGAAGAAGAAGCGGTAGTGGGAAGGGAGATCAATGGAAATGGGAATGGGAATGGGAAGGGGTATACAGTTATGGGTCTACATGAGCATGGCGTTTTTGGGACTGTGCAGTTGCAGTTCGAGAGGATTATGAGGACAACTGCGGATGGCTTCGCATTTTGGACGAAGCGCTCACACGCGTTGGATGGCAGACAGTGTAGCGCGGAATGCATACCCATGTCATATCATGAAGGCTCCACATTGCTGAATTCGTCACGTTCAGTAAGAAGTTGAACGCGCAAGGCTCAAGAGATGGAACGACAGCTTCGACACTTCTCATGGCCACGCTGAAGACATTTGCATCCTCGCTGAGAGGCCAAGATTGGAGGGAAGAACTACTGCGGCCAGGCTTCTCGAACTTCGTGGTAGGTGTCTCTACCATCTGGCCAGATAGGAGGTCACGTTCATAAATCACCTGTCCTGCGCTATCTACGATACGAGATGTACCTCGAAGGAGCCTGTTGTCCGCATTTTGTCAGTGCAATTACATACCTGAGGGCTTCTATTTGAATTCGTTCGCTGTCGAGTGAAGCACGTGGTGTGAGAGAAGTCTCATTCTACGTCTTTTCATAAGTTACGTATAGTCTACATCCACTTCTTGGGTATCGTAGCGCCGTTTGGGACCGGCCGGTTCGTATCAGATCAGGCTTTGTCTGCCTACGCTCCAGACTCCGACCAAAATGCATCAGTTCTTTTCGCCCATGTCCCTTTTCTATGTCCACTTTTGTACGACTACTCCGCCACGCTTGAAGTCATTAATCTCGCCCAAGACTACTGACTTATCCGCAAGCTCTCGAGTAGGAAACGTGGTCTGAAGGACGTAGGCGCGTTGTTGCGATGCGGGAGATGCGCGGTCGACAAATGCATAGACGTCGCCAATCGTGTGGGTTGTATTGAAGCGCGATGCGAGGCGCGTGCCATCACCCAGGCGCACCTGCAGTTGGAGAGTGGGCTGCTGCTCGTCCACCTGCATTTCTGCTGGCTTTGGGGCGGACGACGATGCTCCAGCGGTAGAAGCACTTGGTGCGGGAGCGGTTGCTGGAGCGACTCCAGGCGTAGGTGAGCCAAGACGCTGGCCTGATCCACCGAATGGCTTGTACTTGGGCTTCGGCGCGACGTAATTTTCTCCCTTATGAGGTTCCAGATTGAGATCTACTTCCTGATCTGGCATTACGTCGAGCAGTGCTTTCGGTGCTCGTCCATTGTTGATCTCTTGCATGATGCGCTCGTTGGCCGGATCGTCGAATCGCAAGAGTGGTCCATCGTCAATGCTCACACCGTCTGCCCACAAGTGCAACGTTCTCGTAACTCGTGGAGCTGGTGGTTGACCACGAGCAGCAGATGCCGCAGCAGGGTCCTGGACCACTCTGCTGGGTGCATCATCGCCTCCCAACGTCTGCGCCCGTCCCATAAAGTGGCTGCTTTGTGTCGTCTCGGCGTCCTCTCCAGCGCCGCCTGGCCGATCGCGGTTCTGACGTGCCTGATTTATGATATTATGAAAGTGATCAGGAGGTCCGTCGCGTTGATTCGGATCAGTTACAGCCAGTCCACTCTTCTCGCCGCCAGCAAAGAGATCGCGCTTCTTGTCATCCTCTTCGTCGTTATCGTCGCCTGCCTGCAAATCGCGAATGGTGACTGGGCCTTTAGACTTCTTGTTGGTCTTCGGCTTGCTGGAGGACGCCGCGCTCTGGAGATCGGGCTGTGGCGGTGGCGGCGCTGAGGCCGACGGCTCGTCGTTCTCGTCTGTTGATGGCTGTTCGTCTCCGGCGGCGAAGAACAGGCTAACAGCTTCCTCGAGGTTCCAGTCTGACGCAGCCAGCGTGGTTTGTGCCTTGTACCGTCAGTAAGAATGGTTGATGAGAGGTCTTGGACGCGAACGTACCACACTGGGATTGACACCTGTGACCGAAGCGAAACGGGCGATCTTCTCCTGCTGTGACTCGTCCATGGTGGCGATGTGATGTTGTTGTAGCCAAGAGAGTGCAGGTCGTAGCACTTGAAGAGTGAAGTAAGGTATGACATAGCACTCAACAAACCCTTGGCGGCCAGGTCGCGAAGTAATGTAGTGTGGAGCTACAGGTACCTAAGGTACCTGACTTTAGTTCATCTTAGAGTGAGCTTGTCATGCTTGAGTACATGAGCTTTCCACTCACTCACGCCGTCTTGTTCGCTCACGATATACTCGCTGTCGACAAGCACAGTGCCCGACTTGACTGACATACCTGCCATCCAGACCACCAAGAGCCGCCGCCTCGAGGACGACAACTTCACCTCAAGAACGACACGAATACACCACAACTACAACCATGGACCTCTCCGAATCGCAAACAACATTTCCCTCTGACAGCGAGAACTACGATGCCAACCACTCGAACCAAGACTCGTCAGAAGTGCCCATATCAGATACGAGCAGTCCCATGATTCTCTATTCACCGCCTACGTTCTGGAGCATATTACGCGGCGCTGCAATCAACCTACTGCTACCGTTCGTCAATGGGTTGATGTTGGGATTTGGAGAGCTATTTGCACATGAAGCCGCATTCCGGTTGGGATGGAGTAAGACGAAGGTATGTCTACATGTGTAATAGAGTAGACGGCCTTTCATGATCGTACGAGATCTGGGGCCTGGACGTTTACAAGTCTGGCGGGAGAAGTGGGCAGAGAGAGGGACAAGCGCTAATTGATGATTAGGTATTCCCAAACCACAGAATAGGGCACACAGTAGGACCGGGCGTGGAAATAAGGGAAGATCCAATTGAGCGAAGACGGAGGAATGGCCAGGAAATGGACGTCTACACTTCACTTGAGTAGTGTCAGGCAGGAGCGCAGAAGGATATACCCCAGCTGATGAGGAGAGGAAAAGCCTTAGAGTGTATAACACTGAAGGAGGATCCGCGGCCACATGGAAGGGCTCGCAACAACAGAATGACACGAGCCACGAGTTCATGTCCGCGATGAAAGTGGCGCTGCCTAGAACATATTGCCAGACGCCAAAGCACATAACAGCTCAACAAAACTGTAGAAAATGCTGTCTATATTCCAGAATCCGGAGCCGGTCTGGATGCTTACATTACTGTACATGTGGTCTCGATAAAATAGCTAGACGAAAGTTGTGCTCAATGGATCCTCGTTGGAATGCGGCGCATCTTTTGTGTTTCCCACCAATTGGTATGGAGTTCTGGAGAACGTACCTTGTGTACATACCATCCAGCACTACTGTACTCCTGAATGTTGCTGTCTATATATTCATCAGTACATGTACCCCCAGGCTCAAGATACCTATGGTGTCATACCTTATCGCTTTAGTCTTTGCCGGCAGAAGAGAAAGGCCGGCTTGGCAGGAGTGTCTTGACTCTTCACATCACATATTGAGATGTGTATCTCGACCTCTTGGACACTACCTTACATGTACATATCCCTACGATCCGCGGTCTACAAGACGAAGTCGGCCTAATTGTACATTGAGTCTAGCGAGGACCTGTATTCGGGCATGCATTCAGGCTGCAATAGGCCGTGGTTTCCAAGCCACGACTCCGATATTATGGACCATGCTACCAGAAGAATATCTGAGTAACAGTAGCACCGCCATGGGGGATCATGGCCATCGGGTAAGTGTGCAGACAGCTAAGGAGACGCCGACTAGTGTGCCTAAGGTATCTTACCTTACCTAGCTTTCCAATATGCGCAGCGTCCGCAGAACTTCGCGGGTTCTTGACAGCTATCATGCATGCCATGATGTGAGCTTTTCCAGCAGATTCATGCCGACGGAACGGACTTGACTCCAAGCTTAAACGACTCTTCAGTGCTCTTACCATTCTTGGTCTTCTTGCAAGTTGCTCCTCTCCAATAATCAGTTCACAAGCATGCACTCCATCGAAGCCGCGATCTTCCTTCTCAACGTGGCCAGGGGGTCATTTCCAGGACAAACTGGCACTTGGATCTTCCCTCAAGAGGATAGTGAATGGATGCACAGACCTTTCACTGGAGTCCTGGGTGCTTTCGTCAGGTGCAATAATGGCCGAAGACGTTCGGACGGTGGCGGTCAAGCTCACTCCAGTGACTTACTTTGCACGGGACCGATGCATAAGATCGAGGCGACAGCTCTACATAACAATGAGCTTCGAGCTTGGATGCCAGAAAATGGCACGCTGAGTCCCACATATTGCCTTCTCCGCCAAGAGATAGTGACTACCACACGATCCTTGCACAAGTTTATTTGACAATCGCGCGGAGAAGATATGATTTTTCAATCACTATTGGTCATCTCCCATTGGCATGCATTGGATCACAAGTTTCAACGCTCGCGATGACGCTCTATCAAGCCAAGGTTGCATCACAAGTGGTATGAGCCCAGTAGTAGTATACAGAAAGAGAAGGCAACATGGTCTGGCACCAATCACTGACGGCAGGCCAGATCAATCATCAATAGAATGCGATGGAAACTGACCAGGAGCAGCCATGGATCATGTGCTTGATGTCCTCACGAGGCGCGATGAGCACAAAGGTCCTGTGCACGCTCGTCGATGCGATCATTTCGGAGTTGTTATAAAGCCCCTGATCCTGGTCTCCAGTTCAGAGGTAGTTTTACACTCCTTCGGGCATCTGCAGACGATCACGACTCACACCATGTCGCAGGGATCTGCCACCTCTCGATAGCTGAACCGGTTCACACCATGTCGAGCCTGCAGAAGAAATGGACAAGTCTCCACGAAATTCGAGCCTGAGTTCTGCGATACATGGATTCTCCTGCCATGGATGTGCCCATGCTCAATGCTTGACAATGCGGAGAAACAGCGCTTTGTCCAATAGGAATGCTAGCTGCTCCTCCGTGACTTTGACTTCATGTGATCGCTCAAGAAGTCTTAGACGTCACTACTGCTAAAGATCTCGCGAAATGCTCTGGCAGGCACGATTCGTGGCCATGCCATAGTCAGCTGTGTCTGTACATTCAACCTGAGCTGTTGGATACATGCAGGGCTCTTCGGGGTTGCTGGAAGAGCTATTGATGAACGACAGTGAGGCAGCAAAGTGCACGCACCCACTGAGCATGATTCGATATGACCTTCAACAGTGAAAGTAAGTTTATTGGCGGGGCTCCCTGGATGGTATGGATGGAAAACATCAGGTCCTTTTAGAGAGTCCATGGCCACCGCCGCCGTTCACCACCAGTAGTCGGCACCCTCCTCGCTTCTTCATCTCGTTGCAACTCCTCCAGCTTCACAGTCCACAAAATGGCCGACATCTTGAGGCGAAACACTGCAATCGATACGAATGGACACATGGTCAACGGGAAGACCGTTGACATTCATATCACCGATGATGGCTCAAGCTTCTACTTCGCCATTTGCGCGGTGATGGGCGTGGTGGGATTAGGCGTCCTCGCTTCGTCTCTGATGAAACCACGCACACATCGCATCTTCTTCTACATTACTGCAGCTGTCAACATTACGGTAGGCGGATGTTACCACTTGAACCTGAAAAGAATCTCGTTGCTGACAATGTCCAGGCCGCCATTGCATACTTCAGTATGGGCAGTAACCTTGGTTGGACACCAATCGATGTCGAGTTCATGAGGTCAGACCCCAAGGTAAGTTCTAGCAGTTTGAGAATGTCGCTCGATGTCACACCAGGCTTGAGCCCTACCAAGGCGACATGCTTCAAGACAGGACCCGTCAAGATAGCTTCGCGTGTCCAGGAATGCTTGCTTACTATCGTCTTTGTACTGTTGTAGGTCGCTGGCATGAATCGCGAGATCTTCTATGCACGATACATCGATTGGTAAGGAAGCAATAATCACACAACAACTTGGCGAATAGTACTTACGTTTTGACCCAGGTTCGTCACCACGCCTCTCTTGATCATGGACTTGCTCCTTACTGCTGGGCTGCCCTGGACAACAATCATCTGGACCATCTTCCTCGACGAAGTCATGATCATCACAGGTCTGGTTGGCGCACTCGTCAGCACAAGCTACAAGTGGGGCTATTTCGCAGCTGGAACCGCTGCCATGTTCGGCATTTTCTACAACCTCGCCATCCACGGACGCAAATCTGCAGCCCATCTCGGCTCGGATGTCGTTCGTACTTACACAGTCTGTGGTGTCTTGACATTATTCATCTGGCTGCTGTATCCCATCGCGTGGGGTATCAGCGAAGGTGGTAACATCATTTCACCAGATTCCGAGGCTATCTTTTATGGTATCCTGGACCTTATCGCCAAACCAGTCTTCTCAATCGCTCTGATCTTCGGACATTGGAACATCGACCCGGCGAGAATGGGACTTGTCCTCCGCGATTACGATAGCGACCCGGATTACTTCACTGCCGCTAAGTCTGGAGGAGCACATGGAGAGAAGAATGGCCTCGGAAATGGTACTACCCACGATGCTGTTGTCGATGACCAATCTGCCTCCGGTGGTCCTGCCGCCGAGGCGGACAAGGTCTGATGGAGACTGGTATGAAACACCCTACATCATATATTGATGAAGGACGACAGTAGTATTGGGGGTTGGTTGGTGGAAGTGTTTTACAAGAGCGAAGATACCCTTTCGGCGGCGGCGTGGTCATAATGTTTATTAAATGTATTTTTGGTCTCGAATTGTTACTGCTGTATGCGGAACTATAAGAATGTCGCTTGAGCATCTTCATGATCAGTGTCCACGACGCCTTTTCTTCGTATAATGGACTTCGTGCTTGTAAGGGAGCTTGAGCTCGTATGTTCGAGTCTGATTGAGGCGCATTGATGTGGCGCGAGATTCTGAAGCCTTTGTGGTTCCGGAAGAGGACTGTATATTTTCGTGTTATGTAGTTCTACCGAGGATACGCGTTTCCGAGTTTCCTCCTCTCAGTAGCTGGAGACTAGTACTAGCAGCGAACTCTAAACTTCGTGCCCTTTCCAGCACCTCCGAGGTCCGCCGTCCGCGCCAACACGAATCATTGCGGTTTCATTCTGCGACTCAACCACGTTCTACACGCGCAAACGTGTCACAACCATCATCACCAGTATGCCGGCCTCCATCTCAGAACCATCGCATTGATACGGATCCTCCACGACGACCATTTGAAGGCACCACAGGCCCCGACATGTCTGGCGAGCAGGGCCAAGGCCTGTTGACGGGCGAGTTCCAGGAGAAGCCCGTGACTGGTAGTGGTGGGAGACTGGCTTTTCTTCGCAACATCTCCTGGAAGGCCATACTCGGCTCCGTCGGACATGCATTGAAACCAGAATTCTTTGAGCGTCGAGGACTCTCTGCTGCGCAGAAACGTATCGGCACGACCGCATGGCTCGATGGGTTGCGTGGCGTCGCAGCTCTCTCAGTGTGCACTATGCACTTGTGCGTTTTCACGCATCCGAACTTGGAGTTATGCTACGGAGCTGGGATTGCGTGGCAGAGATGGAATACGAGTATTGCGGCTTACCCGATCTTTCGACTGCCGTTCACGGGAGGCCATTTCGCCGTGATTTTGTTCTTTACCATATCTGGATATGTGCTTCCTCGAAGATTGTTGAGCTTGTTGCATGAAGGAAAACAAGCGGAATTTGTGGAAGCGATCAATGGAGCGATTGTGCGAAGACCCGGGAGACTTTACCTGCCAGTGGCATTTTCTACGCTGGCTCTAGCTTTCTTCTGGCATATTACTGGCATTGTTACAGCTTTCCCACAACGACAGAGCAATATCTTCACAGAATGCTGGGAATGGTGGAAGGATCAACTCAAGTTCTGGTACTACTACCGCACTGGCTTCCTCTTCACATACTACAATGCTCATACTTGGACCATTCCAGTGGAATTCCGCGGAAGCTTGAACCTATTCGTCTGGCTCTTTGCGGTTCACCAGGTGCGCACGCGCTGGCGGATCATCTTGACAGTAGGCATGCTGGCGCACTTCATCCATGCTTCTGGAGCTTGGTATGCGGCCTTCTTTGCTGGTATGCTGACCAGCGAGATGGAAATGATCTATACGAACGGTGTGCAAGTCAGCTTGCCCTGGGATTTCATCATCAATTTCTTCAGGAAGCGACCGATTATGAAGCAAGTCACTTTACATGTCATGCTGATCATTGGACTTTTGCTTGCGAGTCAGCCGAGCTCAGACATGCATTCGAGGGAGGAGACGATGGACTGCGGCCCATGGAGTCACCTGAATAAGATGATCCCGGGTCCATACGAAGATGGTAATAACACGACGTACAGATGGTTCTGGCTCTTTTGGGCTGCGTGGATCATCCTCATCACAGTCGGTCAGATTAGCTGGGTCAAGTGGCTCTTCGAGACCGGTCCCGCACAATGTAAGCCTGCCCGAGATTATCCTCCACACGCCTGAACACATGCTAACATGTTACAGATCTTGGTCGCCACTCCTTCGCCCTCTATCTCGTACACGGTCCCATCATCGGTCTTTGGTCCGATCGCCTCTTCTACCTCACTGGCGTCAAGATACCTACCAACGAAGACGACATTGTTCGCTTCGGACACCTGACCAACAAATGGAAAGACGCCAGCTGGTGGTTCCTCCCAGAAGGAGGTCCTTATGCCTTGGAGCCCAATTTCATTCTCTGTGTGGCTCTGTCTCTCCCAGTCATGCTCTACTTGGCAGAGTGTGGAACGAGAATGTTTGATATTCCCGGCGTCAAAGTGTCAAGATGGATGTGGACCAAGATGAAGTCTTTATGAGAGGTATGTTTTAAGTATGACTGCCGTCCGAGCGCTTCGGCACATTGTATTGGTATATATGGGTAGCGTGTAAATACAGTCCAGGCATCATTGGGAAAACTATTGCAAATCCTTTGTCGAGATGATGTTCAACTGTTGTGTCCAGCAGTTGCATGTGCATTGATCTGCTCGGTTCTATTTCCAGCTTCCCTGCGGGCCGGGCTCCGTCCGCAGCTAAGCCTTGCTCATATGCGCGCTAAAGTAGTAGCGTAACCTGGAGTCATCCTCTTCTTCTACGAACTGGACTGTACATTCTTTGTCTTCTGTCGTCGTTGTCACTCCTTCTTTCTCAATCCCGCTACGTCCCTCTTTGATGCATAGTCGCCTCACCGCGATCGCAACTTCGTCACTGACCAAGACAATCGCCAATGCAACGACACCTTTCATAACACGAAGCCAGCCCCTCCAACTTTGCTCGAGATACCGACTGTCCAGCTTGACCTGGCACCGCACAATGGCGACCACACAACCCGAATGGCGCGCACCGCAGAAAAGCGTAGAGCAGGGTGAGCTCCCTCAACTGGTCGTCTATAACTCCCTCACCCGGAAGAAGGACCCTTTCGTGCCAATTTCAGGCAACAAAGTCGGCTGGTATGCTTGTGGGCCGACAGTCTACGATGATGCGCATTTGGGGCATGCGAGAAACTACGTCTCGAATGATATCATCCGGAGGATCATGTCGGACTACTTCAAGTTTGACGTCAACTTTGTCATGAATATCACGGATGTCGATGATAAGATTATCTTGGAGGGCCGAAAGCGGTATCTACTGGAACAGTTTTTGGCAAAGCATGAGGCTGTGGACGAGGAGGTACGGAAGACTACACAAGAGGCGTATGAAGCGTATGTAGCCAAGCAGCTGCCGCTGTTGGTGGAGAGCAAGCCAGAGACGTTCCTCCACGATGAGAAGAAGGCTTATGGACACGTGCTGAGTGGGAAAGCGGTGGAGGGCAATGGGCCACCTGGAGATAAAGAGGCAAAGGTCAAGATGCACTTGGACACGGTACGGTCAGCTGCGGAAGTTCTGGCTCTGCCATCAGACCAGACTCCGGCGCTAGACGCGTGGGCAGCGAAAGCGTCGGGAGTGCTCAAGCCATATCTGGATAGCAAGTATGCACACACCATTGACGGCCGGAAACAACACGACGTCTTCACAAAGCTCACAAAGCTATACGAGAAGCGTTTCTTTGAGGACATGGAAAGGCTGAATGTGCGATCACCGGACAAGCTTGTGCGCGTGACGGAATATGGGCAGAAGATTGTGGACTTTGTCAAGCAGATACAGGACAATGGGTATGCCTACGACCACGAAGGATCTGTGTACTACGACACGACAGCGTGGGAGACGTCCGGCGGTGTATACGCTAGACTACAACCGTGGAACAGAAACGACCAAGAGCTGCAAGCGGATGGAGAAGGCTCACTGGCTACGAATGCGACCAGCTTCAAGAAGTCGAGTTCAGACTTTGCCCTTTGGAAGGCCTCGAAGCCCGGCGAACCGGTCTGGGAATCGCCTTGGGGTGAAGGCCGACCTGGCTGGCACATTGAGTGCTCGGCCATGGCCTCTGATGTCCTCGGAAAGCAGATGGACATTCACTCTGGGGGCATCGATCTTGCTTTCCCACATCATGACAATGAGCTGGCACAATCAGAAGCATTCCACCACAAGTGCGGAGCGGAGAGTGAGCAGTGGGTGAACTACTTTCTGCACATGGGTCATCTGCACATCTCAGGCAGCAAAATGAGCAAGAGTCTGAAGAACTTCACGACGATCAAGACTGCACTTGATCGAGGTGACTACACTCCACGACAAATGCGCATCATATTCCTACGCGGCGCGTGGAAAGACCAGCTGGAGATTGACGACGACATGCGGAGCGCGGGGAGGGCTTGGGAAGAAAGGATCGACAACTTCTTCATCAAGGTGCGGGACATCCAGTCTCATCCTACGACCACTCACAGCAATGGCAGCAATGGAACGTCTACGCCAAGTTCAGAGCTTGACGCTCAGCTCGAGGAAGCGAAGGTGAAATTCAACGATGCTCTACTCGACTCTTTCGATACGCCCACTGCCATGCGCATCATTTCAGACCTTATCACAGCATATAATTCGGCCGCATACATCCCGGACCAAACATCTATTGCCATCGGCAAGTGGGTGACCGACATGCTGGTCATGTTCGGGCTAGATGCGAATTACAAACAAGCAGAGATTGGCTGGTCCGGAGTCGACATACCCGAGCAGGCCAAAGCGTTCATCTACCCCTTGTCTGAACTACGTGATCAGGTCCGTAATCAAGCCATCGCTGGCGAGGTCGACATCCTGTCACTAGGTCGACTTGACGAGAAGGATAATTTCTATCGCGACGATCAGAAATATGCTCGCGCACTTGCCAATTTCCAGCGGAAACTTCACGAGCTGTACACAAAGAATGCAGAACCCAAGGCATATCTTGAGGCTTGCGACGAACTGCGCAACACGACATTATGGGATCTGGGCATCTACCTGGAAGACCGCGAGAAGAAGCATGCACTTGTGAGGCCATTGTCTGCGCACCTGCGTGAGGAGAGGCAGGACAAGGAGAGAAAGGCTGAGGAGAAAGCTGCTGCCAAGGCGAAAGCACAGGCCGAGAAAGCAAAAGCTGATGCTGAGAAGGCGGAGAAGGCTAAGATTGACCCGGCGACCATGTTTCAGCAAGGAGAGTATGCTGGCAAGTACAAGGCATATGATGAAAGAGGAATCCCGACGCACGAGGCTGATGGCAAGGAGGTCGCAAAGGCACAGACAAAGAAGCTCGCTAAGCTCTGGGAGGCTCAGAAGAAGCTGTTTGAGAAGGCGCAGGCATAGAGATGGCTACATTGCTGCAGTGCGCGTCCCAGCATACGAAACTGGCTAGTAAATGCCTAATGAAAGTTACCGCATCAAAAGTGTGGTGAGCATGTTCAATTTTCCTCACCAGCATGCCATGCTTCAGGCAGACATCCCGTCCACCTCTTCCTTGCCTTTACGTCTGCTATACCATATAACCACCCGAAGTAGTGTCAACCGAAGATGAGTAGATACTTACCAACAATGCCCACAAATTTCTCGAACAACGCTTGATAGAAATTCCTTATAAAGCACGGTAGAACTAGTGTTTCTACCTCCTCCTCCTCCTCCTCCTCCTACAGAACCTACTCCTATACTATACTCCTATACTATACTTCTATCGATAGACATAGCCATCACATCACATCTCCTCAACCATCCCCAGCCATAAAAACCACCTCCTACGTACATCCATAAATCCATCCTCAACGCTAGTCTAGTTCTCTAACAACTAAACTACCTATACCTTGAAATACCTACCTGACTTCTAAAAAGAAAATTGCCAGCCTTAGCTAGATATATGCTTACTTGCTTGTATACTTACTTACTTACTCTACGCGCTATCAAACTCGAGAATAAATGAATGAGATTTTCTAGGACGTGGATATTCCTTACCTTCAACCTTGAGGAAAGAGCTCGACGCTAATAGATTTGCTAGATTTACTGGATTTACTGTATAAATGAAAGGATCTTGTTGCTTGAGTACCTTATGCTGTAATGGGAGCCTGGACTGGATTTGAGATTTTTGGGGTTATATATGTGCCTGTATGCGGAAAAGATAGGGTTGGATTAGGTTGGGTTAGGTTGGATAGGTAGTTAGCTGAGGTATAAGGTATATCTGGATTCTGGACTGTAGAGTAGTTGGATAATGATGATGATGATGATGATTGCCTTTTTCGCATAGGAGGTATATACTATTCGTTTTTTGGAAAAGGGGACTGGCTTATTCAACGATTTATTTGCCAGGCGCGTTCTTCACTTCACCCGTTAGGTTGTACAAAGAGTCTAAGGTAGGTCCTGGGGAAGAGACTGCTTCGCGAGATATGTACTTTGATGCAAGAATCCAGCATATAGGCTTCTTCACTTTCATCTATCTATCTGGTGCTCACCTTGAGAAATATTAATTAATCCCTCTATTCCTCTATTGCAGCTATTTCACAACGTGTCCAGCAATACTCGTTGGCTGGAGGTCTCCGTAAGCTGCTAGTAATTCGAGTATAATATGTTTGTTACATATTGATTGTCCTTACTCGTGACCCCTTGATCGGGAGGTGTGCGTCAATGGCTTCTTTTTATCATCGCGAAAACTTCTCGAATATAGCGCCAAGCTGTCTAGATATACATACCAGCTTAATTCAAATAGGGCGAAAAATCAAGTCAGGAGTTTCGAAATCTACGGTGGAGATTTAACAGCTGGCGAGATGTGTTCCCTAGCAAGGCCGACGCGATCTATTAGCCCACCAGCATCGATCGTAGATGGTATGCGGCTAGCGATAGAGGGTCCCCTTGCACGACAAAAAGAACTCGGAGGTATATTGATACGTAAAGCACATATTAAACAGGTGCAGTGCCTCAAGCGCCTCTTGTTCCCGTGCTCCTGAAGTATCTCCAACCGCCATTCGAGCTTCTTACGTGAACCTCCCTTCTTACCTAACTTCGTAGCTTGTTGTGTATTTGACTTCGCACGCGCGTCTGCCGCTCCCTCGTACCGCGAATGGCGATGGGCACGAAATCTATGGCTGTTGTTCGTTACGTGAGGACAACTCGGACCCTGAGGCCAGCTAGGTCAGAGACGTATCCATTCAGCCGTTGTATAGCGGCTATGTAGCCAGCGACCACGCGTAGCCCATGGTGGAGCTAGAGTTTGGCTTGCAAAGTGGGCAGTCAGGAGAGTTCTTGGCCAGACTGCGGCAGAGTTATCAGATGTCGAGCACGGAGGCGTAATCCAGGAGGTAATCTACCATATAACTATCGAGCTCTACCGCCAGCTTCTCGAGCTTCGCACGGGTAGGTGTAGCTTTTACGGGGGACATTTCGATAACCCTGGTTAGGCGGGGGCGTGTGAGGGAGGTATTATGTCTTTCAGAATACAGACTCACTCCGTGGACGCGGGTTGCTCCGTTGTAGATTACTAGCGCGTGACCGGCCGATGTGACTGTTGTTTCGGCTTGGTGAAATCGTCGAGTTCGCGACTTCGAAGACAACTACAACAACTACGCCTCGAGATGGAAAACCACCGAGCGACGACAACGCCGACAGCAGCAGAGAGGCGCGAGATGGATCGATTCATTTTCGGCATCAGAGACACCGCTCCGCCCGCCACAGTGGCCTCGGAGCCCGCGCTAGGGAAGCTCGCCGCAGAGCTACACATTGGCATCGCTGGAGACCTCGAGGAAGAGGATATCCTCGCCCTGCGCCAGGTCTGCCGGTCTTTGGCAAGAGACACGCTGGATAGATTCGGCCTGTTTGTTGACCCGCACCGCGTCCACCACTTCGACGTGAAGTCGATGAAGTCCCTGCACGATCTGAGCGCCATTCCAGCATGTGCACGCACCGTCGACACCGTCGAGATCTGGGATACGTCTGTGCCAGAGGCCCCAGAATTGCAGAGTCTCAAAACCGCGTGCCGGGAGATTTTTGTCAATTTCGCTACTCATGACGTGGTCAAGACTGTCGAGGTAGCGAAGTGGATCCAACCGTCGAACAGCATCAATATCACCATGAACGCGGTTCTCATGGCACTGGCAGAAGCTGGAAACGCTCTCGATTCGTTCACCGGAATCATCGAATTCAAGCCGGAGCCTGCTGACGACAAAATTTTCGATCATTTCTCCCTGTACCAGATCAACAGGCTTCGAACAACGTGGGCCTCGCTCAAGAAGCTGGATCTTTCTTTCAACAGACGACCGTGGGATACGTCTGTGCATACTATGACGGTGCTGTTGAGAGCAGCTTCACGGCTGGAAGATCTTTGTCTGCGCCACTGCACGTCAAATACATTGGGCCGCATTGGTCTACGCCTCTCCGTCACCAGCCTCCGAAGACTAGAGCTCACGGGATCCAACATCGCAGAGGCGAATTTGGTGGGATTTCTGTCGGGTTTTGCAGTCTCCTTGAGGGACGTGGAGTTCCGGCAAGTTCAGCTGCATCGAGGGGGAAGCTGGATTAATGTGCTGCATTGGATCGGCTCCCACGTCCAGCTCACCAGCATCAAGTGCCAGTCGCTCTGGCAAATGACAGACGACCCTGATCGGCCGATGGAGCTGTACGAGCCACATTTGTGGTACATGAACACCATTGCCTTCCACGGCGACCACCCATGCGTTTCTTGGGCGCTTCTTGGAATGGACGAGCATCTCCGCCGGCTGAGCGTGAATGAGGCAGTGTACGAGTAGGAAGCATATAGCTAGATAGGCGGCTCGTAGCCTATTTCATCGTGCCATCAGTCCCCATTGACCTCTCATCAACCAGACCTCTCGAAATTCCTCGGGGCGGGCCAAGTAGGCTTCTACCAGCTCCTCCTATGTCTGCGCGCCAACGGCGACAACAGTGTCAGCGCTATGGTATTTTTATATGGCTGCAGTAGAACAGAGATTGCCGGCTACAAAGCTCTCTTGCGCTTGTAACACTCTCTGCAGGAGGACACATACCAAGCATATAGAAGTGAAGACAGTGTGCAGCAATCTTCAAGTCCCTTGTCGAAGCTTGTCTCGCGAAACCGGGCTTTTAGACCTTAAATAAAGCCAGGAGAAAAAAATGTCCAGAGTGCATGCATATATGACCAACATCCTCGTTAAAAGGAAGTACTCAAAAAACGGAATGCATATAGGCTCATCTCATCATCTCATCATATTTTCCACACCATCACATAATCTTCAATTCTTCCCCACCCCACCCCACCACATCCCAATCTTCCTTCCGCCTCTCTCTCCCATCATACCACCCTTACCACCACCAAAATCACACCCCCCTCAATACCTCTCCCCCTGCAAAGTAGCAACAACCTTCCTCACCATCCTCCTCTCCCGAAACTCCAAATACCAAATCCCCTGCCACGTCCCCGTCGCCAATTTCCCCTCGGAAATCGGCACACTAACACTCGCTCCAACCAACGCACTCTTGATATGCGCAGGCATATCATCCGGGCCCTCACAGCTATGGCGATATAATTGTTGTTTTTCCCCCCGGGTCTGCTGTGGCGCGAGCCGGTCGAGCGCGTCGGACATGTCTAGGCGGACGTCTTCGTCCCAGTTTTCGTTGAGGGAGAGGGCGCAGGAGGTGTGTTGGATGAAGAGGTGGAGGAGGCCGATTTTGTAGGTTGCGAGCTCGGGGAGTTCGTGTAGGATTGTGTTGGTGATGAGGTAGGAGCCGCGGCTTTGGGAGGGGAGGGTGAAGGTCTTTTGGGTCCAGGACATGGTTGTTGTTGTGGTTGTTGTTGTTGTGGCGGCGGGTTGGGTCGGGCACGATGTGGGTGGGCAGCAGGCGCAAGTGGGGAGTTTGGGGGGGATTGGAGGGGAGAAGAAGTCGGGTGTGAGAATGGATAGCGGGTATGTGAGAGGGATGAGAAGGTATTGGAAGAGACTTGGGAAGAAGGCGACGATGAAGATGCAGAGGAAAATGCACGTGTTGCGCAGACTTGTATCGAACGGCATTGGTGATTTACGTCTGGAGGAAGGTGACGTCAAGTGAGGTTGGACTGGGGGCAGTTTTCATTCAAATGGTGATATGGAGTGCCGTCGGATCAGAAGCATTTCTATACCGTCATGACACTGACGAGAGATGAAATCGTATTCCTCATCAACTCAAGCGTTGATGCCTGGTACATCTCCTGCTGGGAGCATGTGATCCTCCAAGCCGCTTGTGTATCTTTGTCTTCTTCTCTCAGTAAAAGTCACCGTAGCAAATGTGGCTTCACTGTCCTGCTCTCCAATGGCATATCTGGCCATCCAAGACCCGGTGCAAGCTGCAAGAGATACCATGCAAAGAAGACTCAGACCTTTACTCCTCCTTCTCCTCGGCGCGCAC
The DNA here is from genome assembly GCA_000504405.2 of Mycosphaerella sp. Ston1. NCBI lineage: Eukaryota > Fungi > Ascomycota > Dothideomycetes > Mycosphaerellales > Mycosphaerellaceae > Mycosphaerella > Mycosphaerella sp. Ston1. The sequence goes on from AWYF02001593.1 coordinate 17,378, forward strand.
GAAGTAGAATGACTTTGGGTAGCGAGGATCCTCCTTCCAGACCCCAGTCAGCTCCTTAGCCTCGCCAAACATGCTGTGGGATGGATCTATTAGCACGCCGAACATAGAAATGAGAGCAACAACATACCGAAGCGTGTGAGTCTTGTCAAGCTCCACGACCCAGCACATCTGATCTTCCTCCATCTTCGGCACGAATTCGCGCGGAGCGTAGACACTCTCAGACTTGGCAAGCTTCATGTTATCCGCGTCGACCTCAGCTTTGGTGCGCCCAATCCAGGCGTTGGCTTTTGGGACCGACTCTGGCGCTTTTGGCGCTTGCTGCACTGGGATGTAGTAGTGCTCGTTGCCCGCGATTGGCACGGCGACTGGTGCTGGAGCGGAAGCTGGTGCTGGTGCTGGTGCTGGAGCGGGAGCGGGAGCGGCGATGGCATACTGGGGATAGTAACCCTGAGGTCCTGGCTGCATTGCCATCTGGACTGGATGCGAGTAGTACTGCTGTTGACCTGGGTGAGCCATGCCTTGTGGTGCGTAGCCATAGTAGATGGGCTGCGGGTAAGAAACGACGGGTGGTTGAGGGGACTTGGAGTCTGCTCTGCCGCTTGGTGGAGCTGGAGAGGCCGACTTCTGCTTTGGCACGAGGTATGCGTGCGAGTGATAGCCATTGTTGCCGTCAAAGCCGGGTGCCGGCGGGGCGCTGGGAGTGTACTGCTTGCTGTCGGACGGCCAATGCTCGTAGTCGTCGCCGTTGCCAGCCATGACTGACGTGCGGTGGTGGTGGTGGCGGTGGTTGTGTGTTGGTTGAGGCGGAAGAGGAAGATGTTGACGTAGTTGTTGTCGGATGGAGAGATGCGCGGACTGACCCATTTGAAGAATTGAATCTTCCGAGTGAAGTGAGGTTCCAGTGCGAACACGCGGCGAGAAGCACATGAAGGAAAGAGCAAAACTTACGGCTTGAGCTCGAGGCATCAACACTTTTCGCTGAATGGTCGTCGTGCGCTTTCGCCTATTGCGAGGCGGCGGTGGAGGCTCTTCTAACCAGACTTCTGCAAATGGCCAGCACATTCTTCTGTGCGAGCGGTGGTGAAGCGAAAAACAGTGAGAGCGCTAATGTGAAGGCGAGCTCTTACATGTACATGTAGTTGCACGCTGGAATGACGAATGCAGGCGGAGCGCGTCAGAAGGGCGACATGTAGATGGACTGTCTTCCACTTCACGCGGCTGGAACACAATATATCGCTCAGAGCCATACAGATGCGATAAGGCAGGAGCGCTGCTTCAAAGCCTACATGTACCTTGCAGGGGGGGTTTGCTCTCGGCACAGCCATCAGCAACGGTCAGCACACAGAGACACAGGGGCAGTCGAAGAGGCTTTCTGTGTCCAGACAGAGCGCGTACGGTGGCAGACGAGTATGTTTCGTTGAACTTGTTGGAACGTTATCGAGCTACACTGCGTAGGCACAAGCCTTTCTCGTACGGCACAGTATCGGACGCCTTACCACCGCGAGGGATCACGTCCAACTCTTCGCCGCTCTCCGTTCCATGTGCACATCTCTCGCGAATCATCTCCTCCTATGAAGCTCCAATAAGTCCGCGGGGGATTATGTTCTTGCATTGCAGCCCTGCAATGTAGGGCCGCTCATGACCGTCTTGAAAACATATCGCTCGTGACGGGTTTCGGGTGCAGTGCTTCCATCTAGTCATTCTCGTCATCACCTTTCCCTATTATCACTCTCACTCTGAATTGTCGTCATAGTAGTCATCCAAACCCCATTCCGAGTCGTGATCACTATAGTAGCCCCCCTCCAAACCTGTCTCCGCCAATTGTCTGATCTTGGCACGAACGTCTTCCTCGGAACCTTCATATTTGAACTCTATGCTTCCCTCCCAGTTACATGTATAAATGTCGAATGTACCCTCGTAAACCTCATCATATACCGCCAAACTAAATGCTCGAAAGCTCGTCAAGTGAAGCTCATCAGCCATGCGGTTGAGAACAGGAGCCCAGGAGTGCAGTGCGCCCGGGAGCACGAGTTCTGTGAGCACAAGCTCTTTGAGAGACGACCGTCCTTCTAGCACCAGTTCCATGATCTCCGACGCGTCCGTGCGAATATTGGCGAGGTGCAGCCGACGTAAATGCTTGAGGCACAAGAATTTGTGTGCACCTTTGATCCAAGAGCTTCCCATGTCCAGATCGAGGGAAGTGATTCGATTGGCACTCTGGAGGGAACGGGCAAGATATCCGCAGATTCCCAGATCAGATTCGAAATCGAAGTTGCAGGGAACTCTGATCCTCAACCCATCCAGCTTCGCCCATGTCTGGGACAGAACTTGCATGCGTTCGGCATCGAGAGGTTGCCACTGCGCAGGATTCCCCTGCAGAACCAAGTCGAGATCCAACACATCGATCACATGCCGTGAGTCCGCTAACGCAAGTCCAACGATGTGATAATCAGTCATAGGGCTGAGTCTTGATGCCATGATAGACTTGCCCGCCCCCAGCAGCGACAAATTGCGGAAACTCTGCGTAAGTGGGACGGCTAGGGCTTCAATCGTCTGAATATCATGCGTAACTTCTGGAAACCAATAGCGGGTTTTGTCCTCGAGCAACCTGATCGTCTTCATCCGTTTCGCCAAGTCGGAAGCTTCGGTCATTTCCACAAACTTCTGGAGGTCTTCGATATCAAGCGACACGGTCACTGTCGAGAAAAACCGCTTTGCGAATACATCTGTGGTGTTCTTCGAGAGTGCACGGCACACCTGACGCAGCGCGCGGAGTTCCTTGTTGTCCAGCACCTCAGCGATCACGATGTGTATCTCAGCCGCGAGTTTGTCGAGTTTGGCGTTTGGAGATATCTTTCTGACGGCGGGCCGCTCTTGATTTGGGGTGGGAGCAGCAGCCATGGTGGCGGCGGCGGCGATGTCGTGGATGCTTGTGATCGGTGCCGATGTTGATGTTGATGTCGAAAGTTTGCAGAAGTGCATCGAAAGTAAGCGATATGGTTGTTGTTGGCACGGACCTGGAAGCTAGTGTGACTAGCGTGTGCGGCCTTGAATTCGAACTCGGTCGCTGCGCTGTCTAGTCAACCGTCTGTGATTTTCACTGCATTGTCATTGGCGGCATAACGCAACGTAAGAAAGGCCGATCATCCTAATCTCGCAGTGAGCAGCACATCCATTCTATGCAGCACACAGTCTACATCAGCCACGAACGACATGTTGGCAATGTGCGCTCTTACATGTAATTGACCTTGACAAGCGCGACTTCAGTGTGAGGCGGCACGTGTACTCTCCCTGTATGTAGGTAGCGAGTCTTATGTGACGCCATTGTGATCAGCAGACCCCTATGGAATGATCCTCCCTTACATGTACACACGGCTCGCGACTGGCGGCTCGGGTCCATACAACTCTCAATAGACGACGATGACGAGGCGTCGGCACGCATACGGAGGGAGCCTAATGATCGAATTCGAGCCATGTGACCTACGCGTCTTGTACTACGGCGACTTGCGGTGGACGCGTCAAATGAAGTGAAAGGCCTACATGGTGATCGCTACAACGATAGGATATCTAGGGCAGTTGCATTCATCTTGTATGCTCGAGAAGCAGGAGCGAATTTTCCCTCTCGTCCGAGTGGTCGTGATGAGATAGTGTCTAGAATATCAGGGGGCAAGGTAGTCCATGACCACTCGATGGAACATGGACGCTAGGACTGTCGAAATCGTGAGTTCGGTGGTGTAATGAAGAAGCGCCTCCACTTCGCGTGTCTTTTAGGAAGATATGTGGACAGGTGATGGTTCTCGGGATGTATCACTCCAATGTGAAGTGTCTCGCATTGCTTACTCGCCATTCTATCTCTGCCCATACGCCTCGCCAGTTACGGTCTGGTAAGGTGTAGTTGCGCCAGTCCGCGCATTACCCGCATTCAAATCTGCTGCTGGAATCTGCGCAGCATCACCAGTAGGCTCAAGAGGATATGTGGTTGAAGGCAAGCTCTGGAGGTGCTTGCGGTGATGCTCGTGGGCCTGTTATTCATTATCAGCATTGGCATCGCACAAGACTGCTCCTATGGTAGACTCACAAATGGCAAGCCGCAGTATGTGCACATGCAGATCTGTGGCTTATCCACATTGATGAAGATTCTGGGGTGTCCCAGTGGTCCGCCTCCTCCGTCGCAAGATACAACACGTTCCTTCGTCCACCGCACTGGTTGCTTGTGGATAAGTTCAATGGCAGCAAGCGGACGTGGCTGGGAAATAATGATCAGCCATTGCCTTCGGGCTACTCATCCGTAGCCTTGCTGCTATGAGGAAGCGTGTCCCTGAGTCTCTCATACCTGATCTTCCATAATTGTCTGTTCAAATCGTGGTCCAACCATTGCCTCCGCTCGTGGCTTCTGGCTCCTGCTCCAGATAGTAGCCCTGTTCGGGGCTTGCATGACACGCTTCTGCTCCGCATCTTCAACCTGCTCTACGAGAGCTTCATCCTGAGCGCCGTGCGCAAGCGTCGGGAGGGCGTTCGTGCTCGATACTGGAGATCGTCGAGCAGGTTGTTGCGGGCTGTTGGCTGGGATTGTGTTGTCGGTAGTGAAGGAGCTGTATGATCGCGTGCCGACGGCTCGCCTGCTGATAGCTGGGAGCAGCCTCTGTGAGCTTCGTTGAAGCATTGCGGTGGTGTGAGAAGAAGTAACCGTCGGAGGTGATGCAACTCGGATGTCGTGCTGTTCTGGAGGAGTTGATTGTCTGCGGCTGTACCCGGCGCTAGTGGGATTGCCTATAAGTTCAATCTTCCACTCTTTGGAAACAGTCTTTCTTTCTCTCTCATACTGTGAGTTGATACCTTATCCACCCCATACACTTCGATACAACATTGCTAACAAATAACAGTACCTTCTTGAGGTTTCTGGCGCTCACGAATGCTGGAACCATTCAGACGTGGCTGCATTGCACAGCGCGGACCACAACTGGATCCTGTCTCCTTCGGGGGCCAGGTCGGGGGAATTTTTGCTGGCCAACTCGTCGTCACTCGCGACTTCGAACACTCTTTCATCAACTCACTGGCCTCTTGGCTGGCGATTGGAGAAGGATGTTCCCGATGGGGCTTTGCGATAATTACTCGCGGACAGTGCTGCTACTACTGCTGCTGCTGCTGCTGCTGC
>KZ105309.1:0-78489 GCA_000504405.2 Mycosphaerella sp. Ston1
TTTGTGGGAACAGTTGACGAGCCTGCGAATGCGAGAAAAGCTACTCAGGCAACCCTGAGCTTGACTCGGAGGAGGGGAGGACAACTGATATTTTGCTGCTCAAATTGACATTCGTCGGATATTGAAAGTATGAACAGTAAATAACTTTGGTCCAAGAGAAACAAAAAAAGAGGACCCTCCGGCGGTCATCGACCTGTAACTTGACTGATCCAACCATTGGTACTCAGATCTTCATTCAAGCCTTACATGTCATACTGCGTTTCGCAATTGCCTGACTGACTACCGTAAGTCTCTCCGCCTTCGTCTGCGTAAGCTTCGAACCTGAGTGGTAAGTCCTTGTCTCGAGTTGTTAGGTGGCCGTCCTGTGCTGCATTGGAAGCTCCTTGGTGGATACGCGTGTCGTCAACTCTCTGCATCATCGGTATAGAAGCGAGGACTCCTTTTTCGGCACGATGCTCGTATCGCCCATCTCATTCAGTATGATGGTTGTTTTGGCGAGAGTGATCGACACTCCGGAGACGACAAGGCAAGCCGTTCAGAATTGCTGTAACGACATGTTTCCGATAGGCCTGGAACCTCGACCCATGCTATTGACTTGGAAAAGCTGATCTGGGTACTGTTCTTTCCTGGGTCTGAGTTCCACTCCCCATGTCGAGAGGAATCGAGGATGTTCGCTTGCTGGACATGGATAAATCGTTGTTTGTTTGGCGGGATCGGATGGCTTTCGTGCAGACAAAGTTGACCAGTGAAGGTATGACTGCGAGAGACGTTCGCAGCCGGCAGATATAGTTGTTCCTCATCAATAGATGCAGTCGAACGTTTGGTGAGATCGTGCGGTGGCGCAGAATCGCGATTGTGGACCGAATCCTTAATTCTGCGAGTTAATGCTGCTTCGAGTGCGGACCGCACCCGTAGATAGATAGCACGCAAACACGCCGGCGATCAATCGATCGTCAACGATCAGGTGCGATACTTCTCCCGCACTGGATCGAAGAATCGCTTTCCACTGGGGATGGCTGATACTGTGGATATCTTCAGTTGTGACACATACTCAGGATTTGCGGAGACAGCATACCTGGCACAGGAGATACGGATCGTATTGTTGCTGCAGACGTCATGTTGCTAGTGGTGATCAAGCTGACCTCGTTGTTCAAGGCCACGTCGCGAGTAGAGCCGCGTTGATTCCCCGACTGCTGGCGACCATCGCGGTACCTGAAGACATGCCATAGCATCCACTGAGCCATCAGTCTCCGGCTAGCCATGACACATAGCAAGTCCCACTTACGCGAATGATCCAGTTGGGTCGGTCTGGGAGATCTGGGTCTATTGCAAGGTCATATAGAGATCTTGTTGCTGGTTGTGCAGTGGCATATATCCTCTGAGCCTCTGCATCCATGAGCGCTTCATCGATCTGCGAGGTGCTGTATGATGTTTGGCTGCCTTCTTGGGTTGAGCCTCGTCGTGCTCGAGCGTCCAAAGTAGCAATGATCCTTTTCCGACCTTCGCTAGCCTCGAGCTGCAAGCTATCAGTCGGCGGGCAATGCATCGTACAGAGAGGTCATTACAGACCTTCATCAGATTGTACAGTCGGCGATGCATCATATTCCTCATATCCAGGCCGAGATGACTACAAGTCCGATGGTTAGAGGTCGTTGTCATTTGATAGAAGAGCAGGGTCGTACTGTAAGAGTCTTGCCTTGGAATCACTCCTTGGGAGTGCTGGTACCATCGGAGGCATGATAGATCACAATAAGGGAGCGTTGGTTGATTTCGGAAAGCCGGCAGTCGTTGTAGAGATATATTCAGCGCGCTTGGCAATGCTGTAGCAGCTTGCTGGAGTGCCGGATGAGACCGCGGCGGCATCACACTGTCAAATGATAGCATCATTCAACGACCAACCAACCGCCAGTCGCTGCCCGAGGCAATCTCGGGCGACCATAGCATGCTCCCCCAGCTTCATTCGGGATAGGCACTAGGACCCAGCGTGATTCGTCTGCTGACGGCTCTGTCCACAATAATGACAGCGAACCAACAACATGGCTGATATCGCACCACCAAGCCTGACCATCGAGGCTTTTCGTGTTGTGGAGCGCGAGATGCAAGTCAGCTTTGGCGAAGGTCGTGCTCCTGCACCTGCTGAATCCTGATTCTGACAAAGACAGCACTCTACGCACAACGAGCTTCAGGTTTCAGACGCTTGCCTTTCTTTCCAGGTCAATGAATTTGGTGGCGTACGCCAATCATGAGTTTGGGACAGACATCTGCGACGAGATCCGTCGAATATACAGCAGAAACAGAGACAGATACAGACACAGAAACGGGGAGAAGCCAGCCAACGTGGTTCCGATCGTTGTTGCGACGCCATGTCGGTCGAGCATTCTCCCCAATCGAGACTCTCTTGCACAACAGGAAAGTGACATTCCAGTCCAGCTTGACACATGCTCGGGGCGCATCCCGATATACCATGTTCCGCGTCGAAGTCGGTATGACTGGTGTAGCCGGCAGCGTGGTGCGGGCGAGCCGGAGGAGTTGCAAAGAGGTCTAGAACTATCGATTGGGCTCGCTTCACGGCGAAGAAGAAGAAGACGCTAGCTCGCTAATGCATCGTGCAATGAACACTGGAGGCTGCATGCAGCAGCCACCATGCTGGGTCAATTGCAAGGCGCAGATCTGGTCCAGCTCGTATGGAAGGATGCTCGACATTTACCGCCAGGGTGGCGGCGGAGTCGAGTCCGAGCCTGATCACGGGAGCTCATGCAGTCATGCAGCAAGCTTTTGGGCGTGCAAGCTTTTGGTTGTGGCTTGTTGTGCTTGGGAAAATAGCGACAGCTGCCACGCAATCTCGTGAACCATTCGGCCTTGCGGCCGGCACGTTGCAAGCCAAGAGCAATGTCTTCGTGCTGGGCAGCAGCTGACCGTCTGATTGTGTCGTGGATAAAAGCCCACTCAGCACCTTTTCTCTGGGCCCCCCGAGAGCATCCATTTTGCAGTCAGCCTCCAAAAAGTTGTGATTTCGTCGGACGCAAAGCGGGTTAGGTCTCGGTGCACTCCTTATGTTAGTCGTCAGAGGCCATCCAGGAGTGCCATGTCGTTTGAGCAAAAGTCACGTGACTTACTAACTGATTCGTGCAGAGCAGCTCGTGACGTTGCACTCGCACATATAGGTAGCCAATGGTTCTCACTGGTACGACCATGCTGCCTTGTATAGCATCGGAGTGGCCGCCGGTGACTGTCGAGAAGCCAACTTTTATGACGCTTACAAGTTGGTATGATCGCGACTGAAAGAGGGTCCACGAACGACCGACTCTTCAATGCTTTCTGGGCCAGAAGTCGCGCTCGATGGCAGAGAGCACTTTGTGGTTATGCAAACCGGGTGTCGAAGTCCCGAAACAAGGTCGGCGTAGTAGGGTCAAGATTGCTTCCCAGAAACTCTTTAGAAGATCTATCTTGGCAGCCGTTCGTTCCTAGATTCACTTGTGCAGACCAACCAACGTTTCCTAAAGGACGCAAACGTTGTTGACAAAACTGTTCGTAACCGACTGTTGCACGATGGCGTTGTGTCGCAACTTTAGATAGCCATAGATTTCGACAAGCTGCGCCGAAAGCCAGTGAAACGGCGTAGTTCTATGGCACAAGGTCTAGTGAGACAAGGCCAGTGGTTTTCTGGTCGCCGTCCATTATGGCCAGTATCTGCATGGCGGCCCATTCCTGCCGGATATTTCTAGTCACCGCTGCAGTGCGTCATGTAGGGTTAGATCCATCCTCATCCACTGTTGCTGACCTTGGTCTGCACGATAAGTTTGCGGATGAGTGGTAATATAACTCTAAAGGGGTCAACATATGTGAGGGAAGCTGCATGGCACCGCATTCGAGAAGACACTCATCGAAAGAACGGAAATCTGAGTTCGAAATCTCACTTGCACAGGCACAGGGTGTGTATAGCCCGAGGACTCGGTTGAGACAGATCGAGATATATACTGGGGTTTTGAAGCCTGGGGGGTGATCCAGATTCACCCATGTTGACTTCATGCATCAGAACAGGACGACCGTGCATCGCAGCATGCATTGTGTCGACAGACCCTATGAGATAGAACAGAGGTTCCGCATACTCGTCTCTTCTCTGATCTCGGGGCTGGTAGAGTCCTATCGTGAACCCAAGATTCCCAACGCGTGTGAAGAACTGTGAGCTAAATGCGTAATCATGACGGCCAGTTGACGCACTGGACATGATCGTCGGGCCAACAACGAGGACAATTCTGTCAGAGATGATGCCCAACGAAGAGGCGGCGCATAGCGGCCAGCACTTCACCGGAGAAGTCTGGCGCTGCTTGGAATTGACCATCGTGGTTTTCCAGTGCCGAATGGTCTGGTGATAGAGGGGGCACCGGAGACACAAGAAGACACATAGTCTGCTGCCGAAGGGCCCGAGTGGGACCTTTCACACTAGCGTCGAGGATGATGGCGGGTGAGAACGGGTGCACAATCTTGAAGGTGACTGCAGTATGAATATGACTGTCGGACTCGCCTCATATGGCACGGAGGAGATACCACACCAAGACTCTGCCGCATGCGCCCTGGAAGTATTGCCGCCCGGACCTTTTCCGAACAGTCATGAAAGATGCTTGCTGGCCAGAGTGAAGTTGCCTTCTCTTGATTCCAGAGTCCCACATCGGTTGACTGCCGAGATGCGGGACTTGCTGCGCAGAGAACTTCCATCTCAGGATGGAGGTCACCGATGATTCGTGCGCTGTTTAGCTGCACCGCATTGCGTCCCACCGACTGTTTCGCTCAGACGGTCCCGTTGGCGAGCGTGACGGCATTCCTGGCAATACATCATGTATAAGATTATTGGCGCGAGATCCAGTGGCAGCGCCGATTGCGTGCTCCCTACTCGAATCATGGCCTGCGCTTTGTGGTGCCGTTATCGAGGATGCGACCGTGTTCTCGCGTGGGGGGTGGTGTGAGTGTGTGTGTGTGTGTTGTGAGTGAGTGTAAGTGAGTGTGAGTGGGTGCGAGTAGGTGTGTGAGTGAGTGTGTGAGTGAGTGTGTGAGGGAGTGTGTGAGTGAGTGTGTGAGTGAGTGTGTGTGAGTGGGTGTGTGGTGCTGTCTATCTCTGCACGCATCGCAACGCCTAGAGGCAACTTGCACTCTACCGCCGCTCATGCACAGAGCAGGCGAGCAGAGAGTCTTGCTGGCAGTGATGGAAACGTCGAGTCGGCAAGTTCTGTAAGCGAGGTAAGGTGCTGTGGCGCCTCTTGAAAGCCTAAGGCATACATACATACACTGTCTAAGGCATCAGTGCATACCATACCTTACCTTACCTACCTATTGCTAGGTACATGTAGGCGTCAAGTGGCCACAATGTTGTCCTCTTCATTGTGCTGTGTATGCGTAATTGAACCGGGAGGAAGTGCTCTTATTGCTGCCAATTGTCCCGATTACCGACCGACTCAGACTCATACAATTGCGGACCAAACGCGAGTCCACTCAATTATATTCCAGTATACAACAGCATCAATCATCTGCTCAATCGGGCATCTCCATGCTCACAATTCGTTAACGTGCAGTCCAATCATTGTGTCAAGCGTGGCTGACTCGGCATTGTATACAGCCCCATATGCCAATGAGCTTCGTTTCAGAGCATCCTTCCAGGTCATCGTTCCAGGTCATCGTTCCAGAGTTTCGTTCCAGAGCATCGTTTCAAAGCGTCGTTCCAGAGCATTAATTCAGAACAGTATTTCAAAGCATCATTCCAAAGCATCATTCCAGAGCATCGTCCCACCATTTTCAGTCCACAACACTCGCCCCAAAAAAAACTTTTTTACACTTCGCAGCCCATACACCCCATGTCGTTCATCATGGCGTACTGCTTGACTTGCTCGTCTCTAATCTGTCTCGTTCCATACAAAAGATGCCAGTACCTTGTCAGAGAGCAAAAAAGGAGAAAGCCTCGCAACATCGTTTATTGGTCATCGCTGAAAGCAGCAATGATATAAGGGGGCATCGTATTCGTACCTTATTCAATGGTGCATAGTCGAAATCGGCGTCCTAGGTTGTGGAAGGGGAGCTTGTCTCGTTAGATATCAACTGCCGTCTGGCATACGCAAGCTAAGTGGGAAGGTAAGCGCACGCTATCGCTCAATGCTGCCAGTCACGTTTCCTGCCTCTCCTCCAAGCAGTATCGTAACTCGTATGGACGTACCTTATCAAGTGTCTTTGACAGACGCATATGCTTCTGAACCACCGTCTCGATCTCTGTGCATATATTACCCTGCATAATGATGTCGCACCCTTGCGGCAGCCAGCGTAAGATATCGAAGCCATTGGCGTAAACCGTTGTGTTGCCAGTCGTGCCGCTGCCATCAGCCCCAGGAAGTGTGAAGGGCATGTTGATGATGAACTTTTTCAAGCCCGAGCAATAACGCAAGCTGAGGCGTACAGTCTCCTGGAAGCGTTCCAAGATCTCGTTATATGTTGGAATTTCCAGCTCGACATGCTTGATCTGGCGACGAGAGCGCTGATGCAGGTACCCAAGGGTCTGCATAGCAGTATTGAGGTCCAGAACAAAGTGATTCTCGCTATAGAGCACGCCTCGTGCCTCCTTATAGATCTCCTTGCTAGCTCGCAGCACATTCGTGATCAACGGATCCTGGCTTTGGTTGCGCTGGGGTTCAGGCGGATTAGCGTGTCTACGCGAGTCAATCGTTACACGGCGCGTCGGGTGTGACGCAGGCCTGCTGCCAGTCGAGGCCGTGCTGCTTCGTCCTGTTTGGACGTTAGTGGGACCTGCGTTGGTGGCAGTAGTGCTGGCAGTGGATGAGGAGCCTGGTACTGCAATGCTGGACGTGACGCGGTTGGAACGGGCACTGCGAGCAGCGGCGACACTGCGTGTTTCCGGAAACGTCCTGCGAGTTGGCATAGTGCTTGCAGAGTCAACTGTAGGTGCGGTGGCCATTCGCACTGGGCGATCTTGTAAAGCGCTGTCGCGGTCGTCAGAGCCAGAGTCATCGTCTAGTGAAAGGGCTGGGCTGATGCTGTCTCCATCGTCCTTTGGTAGCGGTGGCAGCTCTCTCTTCGACAGCAATATGTTGTATGGCCGGGTGAGACAAGCACGATAGATCTCGAGCCGGATCTCGGTCGGTAGGTCCATTATGGGGAACGGGTTGATGTCCTTGTCCGTGATCGGACACCACTCTGGCCCAGTAGCTGTGATGTCCTCCTGAATCGTAACATGTCCATGGCGCATGTCGCACAGCTTGCCTTTGCCTTTGCCTCTGCCTTTGCCATTATCGTCGCGATACCAGTATGCCGAAGCGCTCGGATCCGCCAGCTCACAACTCTTCTCGTCGCCGATCGATTGCAGCACGCCATTGCTGCTCGCTCGTGCCAACATCCTACTTCTCTGTCGTGTCGTGCGGATCGATTGCGTGCCTGCCGGAATAGGCTTCGTGATTCGCGCGGAGTCGTTGACTATGGAAGAGGTTGACAATGGCGTTGCCTTGTCGGTGGGTGCCTGAGATCGTGCTGATCGCGCCATTCGCTTCACTGTAACAGACGATGCGCGCGTGCGCAGCTGCTCTGGACGGGAAACTGGTAGGCACTTGAGTGCAGTCCGTGATGCAATGGTCGTGGCGTCTGTGGTGGTCAGTAGGGTACTGCGCGCCGGAAAGTTATGCTAGTAAGGTGGTAGTAGTATTTGTTGTACTTCAAAATAAGAGTCGGGTGGGGGAGTCGGTGGGCTGAAGCTGCACATCGCGCATCATCTCTTCTACATGGGGTCATTCATTGGTCGATCACTTTTGACCTGTTCCACTTACAGGTGCTTTAAGGTCTGCCAGAGCACGAGCAAGGGGTCAAACCTCAGAACTACATGTACCGTCAGGTAAGCCAGCCCAGCGTGACAGCGACAACGACAGCGACAGCGTGCGCAGTTTTGGGTTGGAGCAAAAATCATATGCAGACGTTTGCATCTTTTCTCTCCGTGCGCCATCTAGCGACTCGACGACACACGCGTATTACTACTACTACAGTTGACATAAGATCCCATACATGGTCGAGGACGAAGACAGCAAGCCTGCTCGTCAGTCTCCTTCGTGCGTCAGAATCGCTACAGAGTTCGCGTCTGAGGCTTTTCCCAATCTCTTCCGAAGAGCGACGCCCGACCCTCGCAGCGCGCCCGTCGTGTTCCAAAATTACAGTTAAAGTAGTACTCAGCTCGTGCGACCTTGGTCTACACTGCTGTTAATTACCTAGCCCTCCCCTCCCGATCTGGCCGCAATGCGGCGGCCGCTGCCGCCTATGTTACAGACGCAGTCGTGCACTCATCATAACAGAGGCTAGCAAGCGTCTGCTAAGCAGCACGACCGAGGTATCCCATCTTTTGAAGCGCCCGCAATGAAAAGCAACCCCATATTAAAATGACTGGTTATTCCCCCTTACTAAAGGCCGGTCTTGAAACAAAAGAGACGAGTGGTATGATCTGGCGAGATTGGGTATCAGACAGCCCATGACAAACTCCGTGCGATCGATAGAAACGCCAAATGGGCCCCAAGCAGAATTATTGCTCCCCGAAAGTAACCATAAGTGATCTGGGTATCAAGCCGGTCCATGACCTCCGGTGATGGAAATGCAAGTTGAGCTGACTGCGCTCGCTGGAGTGTCGCGCGATACAGTCTTGATCTTGAGTGGCACCTGCGCGTAGAGGTAGCAAGTGTGCCATATCCAATGACGGGAGCACACCCTTTCAAGGCTGGTGAGTCCATACGTCTTGGCGCAGTCCGCTGCTGTAGTCGACAGGACCGGTGCTGTGAGGTCGCGACACGTTAGGGGCCTGATAGTACGCGTGCATGGCATTGACGCTGTGAGAAGGATATCCGCTAGCATCTTGATAGGAGTAGTCTGTCGTCTGATGTTGACCAGGACCCATGCCATTGTGAGGCGATTGCCAACCATTGAGATGTGGGCTGTTGTGGCCACTAGCGGTTTGTTGATGGCCATTCGTAGTGGGTGGTTCCATGATCTGTGGTGGTCCATTGTAGCCTGCGGATGAAATCGAGGTAATTCGCGGCTGAGGAGTGCCGTTGTTGCCCGGCATAGGGTATTGTTGGGGCGATTGTGCACGCGGTGATGCCTGAACTTCGCTGCGCATGTGAGGAGGCACAGCTGCCATACCACTAGAAATGGCGTTCATGTAGAAGTCTGATGTCTGCCTCTGGAGAGTGGGCATATTGTTCATGCCAGCAGCTGGAGAATTCGTCGACTGGCGATCAGGGTGTGGTAATGGAGATTTACCATTATCGGAGAAGTCGTTATCGTCATCCGAACCTCGCGAGCGCCCACCTTGCATAGACACGCGCGATGCTAATGCCGCTGCAGTGGCTGCTTCTGACTCTTCGATCGTACCAGTGTGATGATTCTGATGTCTCGTGAGGGTTGTGCGGCGGGTGAAGGTCTTTTGGCAGTCGGCATAAGGGCACTTGTACGGTCGCTTGCCTGAGTGGATGCGGCGGTGACGAGCTAGCGAGCTGCTATCCGAGAATGGCTGTTGCTTCAGTCAGTTCGGGGTTCAAAGAGCGTTGCACGATGATGTTTACCTTTCCACATCGCTCGCACATGTGAGGCTTCTCGCCAGTGTGAACGCGCGAGTGGACTGTCAGCGCGGAGCGTTGGATGAATTGCTTGCCACAGCCTGCATAATCGCAGACGTGCGGCCTTACACCACTGTGGATACGCTCTGCCATTGTATATTAGCGCCTCTCTTTACAAGGGATGAAACATAAGATCGTCGCACCATGACGCGCTAAATCACTCCTCCTCGCGAAGCCCTTGTTGCATGTTGAGCAAGCAAATGCTTTGGGCAGACCGCTGCTTCCTGTACTCGTTCGTGCTCCCTCCATCGGGCTTGTGTCCTGTGGCGTGCTCTGCTGTGTGCCGCCAAGTGTAGGAGTGTGCTGTGGGTAGTTACTGTCGGGAGTCCCAGTAGGCTGGTAGTGTTGTTGCAGCATCGGCATCGAGTTGGATTGCGGCATCGAGGGTGACGGATACCGCATGCCATTGGTCAGTTGTGCAGCAATCTGTTGATATGCTACCGAGTTCTGCGGCGCTGTCGACGAGTATCTCGACGAATGCTCAGAGGAGTGGGGAGAGACGCCGCGATCAGAGCCATTCTCGGACTTGATCCTGTTGGCGCTGGGTACGTATAAATTCTGTCCAAGATAGTTTCCGTTCGGCGTGTGCATGTCGTGGTTCATGCTGAGTGGCATGGGAACTTCGTATTGCATGTTGCGGTTCACTACTGCGCCTGAGACCGCCCGGTTAGTATTCAGCAATGTATTCAGGTCCATGTGCGCAGTCAAACTATCCCTCCTCTTGTGGTATGTCGCGGGCAGTATGTTGTCGATAGACGGTAGAGACATCCAATGCGACAGAGTGCAACGTTGTTCCACTCGAACAGCGCGCGAGAGTGTACTGACTGGAGCAGAGATTTTCTGGCCTCACGACGCCTATACAGCGACTCTTTGCTCGACGTGTAGTCGTAGGCGCACGCCCAGGTCGTCTTTCGACGTCGCGGCGGAGGAGAGGGCGGAGATCGTGGGCGGTGGTGCGGTGGTGCGGTGTGTCGAAGGTGCTGAGAAGCTCAGGCCCGGTCAAGGATTCCAAGCGCAGTGCTTTTCTGCAGCTAAGGAGAGAACCTGTGGCCGCAGTCTGTAAGCAAGTGTGGCATCGGCAATCTATCGACTCGACGGAAGCCGGTACAGCTGGGATGGCTCGATGACCTGGGCTTTTGTTTCCTGCGCGTCTTTGCCGGAGCAAAAGGAGGTGCAAGTTTTTCTCGCGGCCCGCCGCCACTCTGGAGCAGCGAGGAGTGATGATGCAACGTACCTTCTATGGAATTGTGGATTGTATTAAATGGTCGTCGTGTAATGCAGAAACGACCTCTCCAGATGTGAGAGAGTATTGTGATGTGTTTCCTTCGCGTGTATGGAGATGGTCCTTGCACACTCTCTCGAGGCAGGAGCGGCTTGCGGGAAGAAGCGAACAGGAGGCGTGCTTGGCACGGTTTATTTTCGAAACTTCAATCTTGACCTCACTGCGGGCGACAAGTTCGTTTCAGCTCGCGCTGGGACAACTGCCGACTTCGTCTTGGGACTGTCTTGTCACACGACGAGGTGCGATGGCGACTTTCAAGTTGCCCGGCGCGTCTCTAACCACGCTTTCGACAGATCCTGCGCGCTCAATCTCTCAGCAATTGGTCTGCAGCGAATGCCAGCCAACAGTCCAGCGGATGATTATGTGCAACCTTCGCAGGCACCTCGAATCAGGCGTCTTTCTTGTTCAAAACCCCTTCCCAAATATGCCTCGATTCTCTCGATTCTAGCCGCTCCCTTCCGCTGCACACAACGGGATGGCGTGGCTGCGAAGATAACCTTCTGTTGGTTGTCGTCGTTCGCGCTGCGTCCTCCGGGAGGTGTGAGTGGTAGATTCCTTCTCAATCGTCGTGCCGAAGTGGCCGGAATCAAGGTAGCTTATAATGTACTTGCGCCGTGATCACTTCCAGATGCTGTCCACCTCTTCTTCCTGCCCGATTTCGTATTCCAACACTGTTCGGCCGTCTCGACGTACTTTCAACAACAATCAAAGGACAACAGAGTCCTACAAGACGCGTATCCGACCTGCGAATAGCGCTGGGAGAAACCGTAGAGCCTGTGTAAAGACAGATCCAACGCGGCTTGACGGTGTTCCCTGCTGACACACTCAAGGAAAGTGTCCAGTGGTCGGTGCTTCGTACAATGAAGGTGTGTAGCGTCCCAAAGGAGGTTAAACAGAAGATCCAGAGAAGGAACGTGTGGTATGTAGTGGTGCTATGATGATGTAGGTCAGGGTCAAAAGAGGGCAGAAGTCAGTGCAGAGCGCGAGGCGTATTGACCATATAGCACTCACCGCACGCAACCAAAGAAAAAAGCTACTAGGCTCCAGCTGACATCGGTCGTTGTCCGCAAGAGATTGCGGTCCATGATACCCACGTCCAGCGCACGCGCCTGATACACTTAGGATAACCCTTGTAACGAGAGCTTATAAGACAGGCCGAGTTCTTGGTTGAGGAAAGCCGTACGGGCAGACTACTGTTGCCACCCATATCACGGCACAGCGGCGGCAGATTCGATGAACTTGAGCGTTCGCTCGAGAAGCCGATGCATCTTGCCTTTCGGTTCCCGTCGTGCTGCGTTTGCCTACCAGACAACAACCACAACAACAAGACAGCATTAGTCACCGTCCCCGGCTCTGCATATTTTGGGCAAGTCGAGTCAAGATCGATATGTGATCCTGGTACTGCAGAGTGATTGCGGCACCCGGTTGCAAGGATCCTTGTTTTACAAGGTGATGTCAGCTTGGGTGACAAGATCTACAGTATGGAACAACATAATAAAAAATGTTCACAATCCGTCCAGCTAGTGTGTGTGTGTGTTCATACATAGAAGCTCGACTCCCGAACGTACATGTGGCGGCCCGAAGGCTGTGAGCATGATGGTCGTCTGCGTACGCATCTATTTGACACGACGACGTTGGAGGTTTCCCCCTATAGAAGACTGCCAGAAGGCATTTAATTCCTTCAAGACACCCGGCTCTGACGCCATTTGCTCCTGATCGAGCTTCCGCGCGGTCCTCGATCTGGTCGTTGGTAGAAGGGCCGGGAGCACGGAGCGTAAACAGCCGCCTTGTGTTTGCGTATTTAATTATCATTATTGATGAGTGCAACGTGGACTCATTTCGCCTGTAGAGAAATAGAATTGTTAACTCGCGGCGTGCACCTACTGCTGATGAGCCATAGATGATCATGTTATCGGCGCAGGTAGTCTCGCAGTAAAATCTCATTTCCTACTGCAACCACGATCGTCGCTCACTTCGATGCCTCTCACGCAGACAATTACCATCACTTCACACCACAATCGTGGGCCTCTTTCAGGATGAATATGCCTATCACAGTCTACTCATCTGTATTCTCGTTCGCAATCGGAAGGCCACGTCGGCTACAGGTATGTATGCCATTCTCAGCAGGCTGCTCTCTCATGTCGAGAATCCAATATTCGCTCTTGAGTCTTGTGAGTTCAAGCCTGGGATCAGGATCTGATGGAGCATGGTCAATCGACCGCGGAAGTCGGCTTGGGTAAGAATAGGTTGTGCGTATCCCTACCGCGTTTACCCCTGTGCAAGGATGTCGAAACATCACAGGACTTTTTTTGGATTTGGTGCTGTACCTATTTTCATCAGTGTTGTATTGTCAGGAGGTACGATACGTATCCACAAGGCTCCAATATTTCTATACATTTCTCAGCGGGAAGAATGTCGCTGCCTGCAGCTACATACAGGTCTTCTTAACTCAGACTCAATTCGTGACAGGAAAATATGGGCTACAGGTATGACTTCAGGTATAAGTAATGATGTAATCATAAGCAAGAGGGTCAATGCCATACATAATTCTTTGACAGGCCTGAGGCCGCACGGTGGCAGGCGCCGGCTAAAATTGAGGCAACCTTCCCGCCCGTCCGGCTGGTGGTATGAAACGCACGAGCACTCTGGTGGCATGTGAAGATCGCGCAAGCTTGTGTGACATCTGTGACATATGCGATGCCGCTTCTTCGGGACCCTCGAGATACAATCATAACAACACCACATTGATGAGGCAGCGATCGTTAAAAACCAAAGTAGGTAAAAAATGCGGCACTCTCACAGGCAGCATGTAGATTCCATTCTCGCCAGCATCATGCATCATGTCAGACCTGGCGTTCCCGCAAGAATTTTCGTTCGCGACGACACGTATAGGATGGCGTGCCGTGCTGTGAGGCACCTAAGGCCCTGCGTCCCGTCCGCACCCATAAAGCTGGTCGTCGGACGCTTGCACCGGCACATCGTCCCCGAATGAACGGCTCAGCTGGCAGTTATTCGGCTTTTCCAGCAGCGTCGTGTCGTTGTCGTTCTGGATTGTCACCGCCAGCTCCGCATTTGTGCCGCCAGCTGGCATCATGCTGCAACAAAAGCCATCGTGACCCAATGCTAGAGATTGGGAGCGGAGGCTGTGCTGGTCCAATTGTGTTTTCATTACCTGCTTTTATTATGAGACAATTTTGATCACGGATTCGCAGAGTGTGACGACTGACAAGGTCCAGGCGAGAAGGTCTGGTCTCTGGTCTGGTCTGCTCAACCCTTGCATAATGCATTGCTACTAGTTGCTACGAACCTCCCAAACGGATGGATGCGCTGCGATGGCCCAACGCGGGACTCCACATTGTGCTCGGCTTTCCTGTTCTGTCACTGTTGTATGTAAGGTACTGTACTTGGATCTATGCAGTCCAGACTTTAATTCATGACGCGGTCCGAGCATTCAAGATCTCGCCAAACGGATGCGGCTGACTTGAATAATAATCTTCTTGATCTCGTTGCCATTGACAGCTCTAGGAGGATACCTGATATATACAGTACAGACCGTGGGACAAGCAAGGCACGATGATCCAGGTCGAGGGGCCATGAATTGCCCTGCAGCGTAGAGTGCGAAGACCTCGCTCGCACCTGGAAGGGTTTGAAGCTGGCGATATATCTTTCCGCGTCGATGGTGTCGATAGTGTCGTTCATGGAGAATACATGTACTTGTACGGAGTATCGTGGCATTTTTTACTGTAGAACTACATGTATTCCATGCGTGTCATCAATGTGTGCAGGTGCCCCACCAAACTCACCCCAAGGAACATAGCCGATCCGATGTGGTTTGCAAAGCACGCACAGCCGGCGTCGGCGAAGACGCCATGGCTGTTGCGCCCCCACCATGCTACTACTGACACAAGTGGCAGTTTGGTATGTAATACAATGGCTGTCCATTTCAAAGCATCTACAGTAGATCTGCACGAGGTCGTCCATCGCCATAGAGTCCACCCATCGCACAGTATTGCTTCCCCTCCTCGCGCCTCGTGACCTGTGGTCTAGGATCAGAAAGCCTCTTCTCGCTTCTCTGCTCCATAATCCATTGGAAGAACCCGCCAGCAGAGACACCATGGCGACAGCAAACGGAGATATCAGCTTCGATAGCATTCCCGATGCCATCGAAGCATTCGGTGAGCCAAAAAAGAAGCAGGAAGACTTCGTAGTCAAGCTCCCGCTAATGTGCTGAAAAAAAAATAGCAAATGGGGACTTCATACTGGTCATGGACTCGACGGATCGCGAAAACGAAGGCGACCTGATCATCGCAGCGCAAGATCTCACGCCCGCCAAAGCCGCGTTCCTCATCCGATACACCTCGGGCTACTTGTGTGCGCCGATTGTGCCTGCGCTGGCCGCACGACTGGAGCTGCCGCAAATGGTGACGCACAACTCGGACCCGAATCGCACCGCGTACACCATCACGATAGATGCGGCAGAGGGAGTCACGACGGGCATCAGTGCTCAAGATCGCAGTCTGACATGCCGGAGGCTGGCGGATCCTGCGGTCCAGAAAGATTGGTTTCGAAGACCAGGCCACATCGTGCCGTTGCAAGCTCGAGAGGGTGGCGTGAGAGTACGTGCTGGCCATACAGAGGCTGCTGTGGACTTCTGCAAACTGGCTGGTAAAGAGCCGGTCGGCGTGATCGCGGAGATGGTGGAGGACGGCGAGTATGTCGAGGGCAAGGCGGAAATGTCAGGGGACTTTGGCATGATGAGAAGAGATCGCTGCCTGTGGTTTGCAAGACGGCATGGCTTGAAGGCTGTGACAATAGAGGATCTTGTGAAATATTTGGACAGTAACGAGGCGAAAAGTCGCAAGTAGAGAGTCTCGGAAAAGCATGTGTAACCTGTACAGCACAACGTGAGACACAGAGACACTTCACAGTGGGGTATACACAAATGAGAGAAATCAGGAAAGCGGGGTGTCTGAGAAAAGACATTTGAAGGTGTATACGCTCCATGCACCGTATGAGCGAGAGCCACTTCTGGCGACGCGTGTCGTACCACTGCTAGGGATCTCATATACCATTACTCTCCTCAAATCGGGCGCGAGGGTTTTCGAATGCCCAAGTGAGCTCCTTCTGCTTTCAATAATTACGAGGATCATGTGCGTGCCCTTGTCGTCGTGCGATGGTGGCGCTGGCCGCTTTCAAGGGATGTTTGTGTGATTGTGATGACTAGGTATGGTCTAAGTCAGAAGGCAGAATACTCTGGAGTTGGAAGGCATTTTCGTCTGGTCAATCTTCCGGCTTTCGTCCAAGAGATAATCTGATATGCTGGTGCAGCATCGCACAGCTGCGGCCTAAGATTTCTGCATGGTCAAGACCAGGATTTTCTTGCCGAGCTTGCAGAAATATTTTAGCGGGAACGTGTCTCACGCCACGGGTTTCCACCTCGACTCTGCAGCCACGTTCATGGTATGCATCGATTGCCATTGTGATCATGGGCTCGATCCACTTCCCTGCCTCATGGTCGGGCGTTGCTTCGATCTGGGCCTCTGTGGGTTGTAACATCTGCAACTCAAGGTGCAACACCTGGAGGCCTGTCATCTCCGAGCCAAAGAACCGCCAGAGCTCGACCCAGTCTTGGTTCGCTCTGCTGTTCAAGTCTGGGTGCCGCGGGATACGCAAATGGAAGCGAAATTTGCGGATGCACGATAGTCGTCCTCTTGGAGTCATAAATCTCAGGAAGCTGAGTGCCGCGAAGTTCTGGCTGTACACGAATGTATTGCTGCTATACAATATCCCAATGGCCTCTGAGTAGATCCTGCGGCAGGTCAAAACTAGGGCCAGCAGCCCAGTATGGGAACGCGCTCCATGAACGCCTGCTGACGAAGGCTGTTGATACACATCATTGGAGCATTTGTGTCGAGCGCCTTCGGCATCAATACGATCGGGGCGATTACACACGTAGTGGTTGATAGGACTCTTCGGGTTCTTTGCAGAGCAGTGAAACACCATGCCACCGAGGACCATCTCATAGATGATGATTCTTACATCGTAGGGCAGTCTCGTGAGAAAGCTTGAATCTTGTTGGTCGTCGGTCCGCTGTTCAGCCTCCATGTATGAGAAAACCTGCAATTTGTGCCATAAGCTGTCTTCGGCAGGATCTAGAGGCTCGGTCAACCTGCGCGGTCGTGTCGGGGGCACTGCGCGCAAATATGGGCCAAATGGTAGGCCTAGATATGGCTCTACTTTTCGATGCGCCCATTGAGGCGAAGGGCTAATGGCCACAAAAGTCCGCAAGGCGAAGTCGCTCCATGATCCTGACGGGTATCAGCATAAGCATCGCGCATCATCATCCCCAGACTCTATGTTACCAAGGTCTATCATCCTGACACTACGGCCGAGCGATGCCTGACATTGCACGAGGACGGTGGATGCGTACCACTTCGTTCAGCTGGGCCTAGAACCAGTGCCGACCTATAGCGTGCTATCAGTATATACCTGCTCGAGGGACAGAAGTCGAAAGCTTGGGAGTGGAACAAAAGACACCTGTCATAGGAACAGGACGTAGGTGTCTTTATGCACAAGTTGTGAAGAGCGCCCGCGGGAGGTCGATCTTTCCTATAGCGGCAGGCAGGGAGTGCTCGGCGCCACATCCTTGAGTGCCTAGACCTACAGGCAGGGTACATATACCCAGCACGTAACACGACTCGACAACAATAACACAACTCACGGACCAGAGTCCAACCTTCTACGACCCGTAGAGACTGCGCTTACAATCACAGCAGCAAGGCTGTACACTATTTTGTAAAGTGCACGCTTTGCTTGGGTTCTGATAGGAAACGAGAAGACAATTTCGTTGCTCGATTAATGCTTCCCTAGGCCCGTACTACTGCAGTCTGACACCACTGGAGTTCTCAAGGATGATAGCAGAGTTGCCTGAACCTGCGGTCATCGTACTCGAACATGGCGTTGATTGGTTGTGTAGG
Organism: Mycosphaerella sp. Ston1; assembly: GCA_000504405.2. Lineage (NCBI taxonomy): Eukaryota > Fungi > Ascomycota > Dothideomycetes > Mycosphaerellales > Mycosphaerellaceae > Mycosphaerella > Mycosphaerella sp. Ston1. The sequence goes on from KZ105309.1 coordinate 17,907, forward strand.
ATTGAAGTGGGAGGCATGGACATTCTTGCATTCCAATATCGTGCAGGCGCTTGGCCTCCCACCCGAACCAAGTGTGATTCTTCAACTACGTGAGAATGCCTACGCGGAGATTCCATGCTTCTTGTGGATATCAATGACCTTTTGCACCTCCTCGTGACTCCCCATGAAGATACCGCTACGATCGTGTATGTGCTCGGGTACGACCGACAACATACGACGCATGTTGCTATCGACGGCTTGGCCACCAGCTGTGCCACATGATTAGCCACACGCATTCATCGAGGCACCTGTAAGAGTCTTACCTTGCTCGAAAACCATGGCCATGGGGCCGCACTCATAGAGAATCCGGAGTTTGCCCTTCGGCGACTTCTTGTCGGCGGGATAAGCAAAGATACCACCATATAGCAGGGTACGATATGCATCCGCCACCATGGACCCGATATATCTGGCAGAGTATGGCTTTTCGGCATTCTTCAGGCTATCCACCCACTCCTTTACTGGCTCGGGCCAGTATTTGCTGTTACCTTCGTTACAGCTGTAGATCGCTCTACGCTTGGGCATGTCCATGTTTGGATGTGTCAAGATGAACTCGCCGAGTGCATTGTCCATGGTGAAGCCGTTCACTGGACCACCCTTCATCGTGAGCACTAGCTGAGCGGATGCACCGTACATGGTGAAGCCAGCAGCCACAAGATCGGTTCCTGGCCGCAGCAGGTCCTCCTTGGTGCCCTTTGCGCCTTCTTCGAGTCTGTAGATTCCGAAGATGGTGCCGACGGATACACCCGCATCCAAGTTGCTGCTTCCATCAATGGGATCACAGGCAACAGCGTAACGAGCGTTTGGATTGTTGTCAAAGACGATGGCTTCCTCCTCCTCTTCAGACACCAAGACACGTACACGTCCGCTCGATCGCATGGCCGCAACGAAGACATCGTTGCCAATCACGTCTAGCTTCTTTTGATCGTCTCCGGTCATGTTGGAGGATCCCGCGAGCCCAGACAAGTTGATCAAAGAAGCTCGTCGAATGTAGTAGGCTATCGACTTGAAGGAGAATTGGAGGGCATGGCAGAGCAGTCTGTAAGCGGCAGTGTCAGCACTTTCCCACTCGCTGAGACTACAAGACCCACGTGAAGTCTCCTGTGGCCTCCTTGTGCTTCGTTTGCTCCTCGCTCAAGTACCGTGAGAGGGTCACGATCTCAGTGTTGATGCTCTCACCGCCAACGGCACCTCCTTCTCCATACTTCGAAGTCATGATGGCTGGTGTGTCCGGTATTTGGGAGGAGATGATGTTTTCCGCTTGTATACGATGACTTGCAGTGAGTGCTGACTACTAGCAACGTGAGGAACGGGACACTACCTTATGCAGCTGTCTGTGGCCAGGGCAAAGCTCAGTACATGTATGATATCAGAGGTGGAGAGAGGAGTCCGCTGCATAGGTGGAAGGTCAAGGAAGAGTAGCAGTTCGTTCTGGACATCCGGCAATACCTCTGCCTCCAAGAAGTGCCGCGGTAATGATTACCTACCTCCTAACCCATCGCCGCCAATGCGAGGCCAGATGGAGCGGCTCACGACAAATGCTCGCTGTTGCTCGAATTGACGGGAGCGAGCAATGGCGGGGGATGGAGGAGGGGCTCTCCGATCCCGCGCAGTTCTCGCGACGCCGGATGGGATCGGAAGGCTAGTTCTACATAGAAGAACTACATGTATTTCACGGCATGTTGGGCTTGTGGACCTTCCTCGCTCGCTCTAGAACTAGGTAAGGTAAGATACTTATTATTGTACCGGAGACGTCCGTTATAGAAGACTACATGTAAGGTACATGTACCTAATGCCTGTCATGGTCATCGTTGGATTGGCTCATATGTGCGTCCCACACATGAAGTGAGCCACTCTGCACATAGAACTAAACCCTGGCCTGATATGCTTCAAGTGAAAGGCCACCAGTGCAAGCAACATGAAGCCGACCGACTACACTACCTTTACATGTATTGACCCACGCCAGGAGATACGTCATGGAGGTTCAGGCACATCCAGGCCTCATCAGTGTAGCTCCAGACGCGGAAGCCCAACTTGCTCCAATGCTTCGCCAACTTTTCGCCTGCTTGCTCGGGACTGCACTCTAGCTGTCCGACTCCTCCTGGCTTCAGCATCAGGACAGTCTTCTCCGGCAGCTCAAGGTGTGCCACAGCCTGAGTTAACGCTTCCAGTCCCAGCCCTTGTCCGCGAGAACCCTTGTCTAGGACCACTTCCTCGATATACACAAACTCGTCTGCCTCGTCAATGGCTACGGTGGCTTCTGGGAAGAAGCTTTCATTCTCAAGAAAGTTCTCAACCTCGCTCAGTTTGCCGCCGAAATGCATGCTACCGTATGATTGACATTGACGCCACATTTCTGCCATTCCAGCAGGTTCCATATTCACGACACTCAGGCGATAGAGCTTGATATGGCCAGTCACGACATGATCATGGTTGATTGCTGCCACGTATGCAGACAAGCTGGGGTGGTCGCAGCGTTCTCCTGAGGCTTCGTTGCATGTGATCTGGCTCACGGAGACAGATATACACCCCGGTCGTTTCTGCTCTTCGACGGCAGACTGCATTGTGCCTCTCATGCGCCTCGGTGGCTGTGGCGGCGATTGCCCTTAGCCGACTCCAATGCTGTTGTTGCGAGGGTGTCGATTCCCCAGAGGCCTGTGTGCAGTAATCGGGCCAGCTCAGACACGTTTGTGGTCCGATGAGCACCTAGCGCAAGCCCAGTCGAGAGTTGAGACACGAAGTAACAGCAGGAAGTTCTGCAAGTCAGCATGTTTGCTTCACTCAAGACCACAGATTTGACCATCGTCGGTGGCAGATGCTTTGCAGGAGATCGGGATCGGGAAGAAGCAGAACTAGTGTGCCATGTGGTAGTGAAGCCATAGTGAGACCAAGGGTTGCGCAAGGGCGACTGGGCCATGCGCTGATTTGTCGCGGGGTGGTGCTCAAGGGGCGCGGAGCGAACACCGCACAAAGATACTACTCAGGTCGAAGCATGCCAACGGATCACGAGCTACGACATTCGACCAAGTAGTAGTCCTCAGGTAAGGTAGGTATGTCAAGTCCGGCGGGTCAGCGCGACACTCACTCCCGCCCGCTTCGGTCCCACGCGAAGAGAGACGCCCGCTTCATGTGCCTTCGACTCCCGCCACCGTTCTCGCAGCTCTTGTGGCATCTCGCATCCAATCGTCATGACGATGCATGCGTTCTTGCTGCAGCCTCCCAGAAGGGGCATAAGCCGCCGCCCCGGATTGTGCTCCTCTAGGACCTGTGTGCTCATATGTACATGTATGTCGGGACGTGAAGAAAGTGGAACCGCTCGCTCTGTGGCGTGAGACTGTACTGCCTCAGATCTTCAACACCATCTTTCGTCGGCCTGATATCCATCCTCATCCTTATTAAGGCAATGTCAGCTACCGACTGACTGATGGCTACCTCGCTCACCAAGTCCTCGCCGTCGAGGAAGCGCGATCAGGTCACGGTCGCCTGCGACCGATGCAGAAGCAAGAAAACGAAGGTATGGTGAGTGGTATGCGGCCCTCTTGCAGCCATACTAAGAGCACTCCAGTGCGATGGCACCAGGCCAGTCTGTTCATCATGTGCGCGCCGGAAGACGCTATGTGTCTGGGACTCAGATCGAGATCCCGATGCCACGCCAATTACCGCTGTCAAGAGGAAGTTGGAGCAGATTCAGCCCCAGCTCTTACAGTATCAAGCACTGTTCTCTCTCATGAAGGAAAGCTCTGATGCTGAGGCTCTGCGCGTGCTTTCAGCTGTACGCTCCGGGAGTGACATCGAGTCAGCGCTCCAAGCTGTGCGCTTCCAAGTCTCGCCAGAACGCTTAGGAATCAGTGCAGAGAGGCGAACATGGCGCTCTCCAAAGAAGTGTCACGGGTCCAGGTCAGATTCGCGGCACAGCGAGGTGGTAACCCCGATGTACGGAGGCAAAAGGCCGAATTTGAGGCGTGTCGCCAGCTATGAGACAGCGCCCGAGTTGAAGTGCAAACGGAAGTCAGCTGCATGGCAGTATAGCACGAATTCTGCTCACGACCCCCGAGTCCAAGCTGCACGTAGCAGCGACTGGGGCCTGACATATCTCGATGATGAGACCTTTCGGAACATCATACGGTGCTTTCTGACTTGGGACCACCCGAGCTTCACATTTTTTGATGAAGAACTGTTCCTGGATCAGCTTGCCAAGGGTCAGCCATCAGAGCTTTGTAGCTCATTGCTGATCCACGCTATGATGGCGCTCGGGAGTCGCAACTTCTACTTCCTTGAGCCCGATAAAGCTGACATGGCCGAGCATTTCGGGTTGGCAGCAGCAACTCAACAATGGGACATGTGCCACGACGATGCGAGTCCAGCTGTGATCATTGCTGGGATGTTGTTGTTCCTGGTGTATCAGTTCAAAGGACAAGACAAACTTGGCTGGCCTTACCTGGCTCAAGCTGAGCAGCTGGCACGAGAGCTTGGTCTTTTCCGCCCTGCAATGGCACACAAAACCTTCGATCAAAGCGCGGACCATGCTGTGCGTACCAGAGGACGACAAGCTGTAGCTTGGGGTATGTTTGATTACAGAGCGTAAGTGTGCAGTAGTGTTCGCGATGCGGTGACGGCAAGCTGACACGACGCATCATCAGATACTTATCACTCATCAACGATCTGCAGCCTATGACTGATTGTCCAGCAATACCCATCATGGCGGAGGCCGAGTCGGAAGCAGACGTATGGACTTCTTGGCCTTGGCCTGGTACATGCTGTCAATTCACCAGGCAGCTGCAGTACGCACGATCTACTCTGTCCCTGATTGTAGCCGACATCATGCCAGTACATCGCATACATGAGACGAACAACGTGACCAAAGCGCATCATGATGCTGCTCTGGCCATCCATGAGCATCTTCGCAAGTGGTATCATGAGCTGCCACAGCCCCTGAAGAGACTTCGATTCTCCACCCCTCAGCTTATTGGCCTTCACAACTACTACCAGCTGGCACTGATACAGTTATTTAGCCCCTTTGTGCTTGAGGCCGATGGCCCCACCAGCTTCCTGCCCTCCAGCAAGCCGCTTCGAGAAGCTGGTCTGCCCGATGAGCTGACCACGGCGACATACTTTGCTGCTTTGATGCAGCTCAAGACGAACATCTTCCACTTCGATCGACAGTGGTCACCCCAATGTATACCGTCTCAGAACCTTGCGCCGCTGGTACACCTCTGTTTGGTGGCATTGCCTGACCTGGACTCCGACCTGGACGCCCGGTATATCTTCTCTCTGGGACTGCTGCTGTATCTGCGGGCGGCCAAGTCGTTTTCCATATGCCGGGCAATCCTGAGAAGCATACAAGCGACCGCTGCGCGCAAAGGTGTGGTTCTTCCTGCACTTGCGCACCGAGTCTTCGCCCGCCTCGACCACGATTTTCCGGCCCTGCCTCATCTGGACAAAGTGCGCTCGACGTTCATTGTCGACACCAGGCTGAGACACACTGACGCAGAGGCGTCCACTCTCGAGAATTTGGTGAAGGACATGGATGGGCTGCATGTCAATTGAGATTGGTCTATGCAGCGCGCGACAGGAAGGCATATCGTTTTACGGCAAGGGCAGGAGGCGCCCAATATGCTGCTCGAGGTGTCCAGACCCCTGTTCGTATCGTATGCGCTCTACCGTTCGACGTGCCGGCAGTGGTGTAGCTCTCTGTCGTTAGCATGGTGCTAGTGGCCGTCAGTCAGTCCCACCCTCATGGACAGGTTGGGTAGGCTAGAGCATTCATCCCCGATGACAGGGCATTGTGGAGAGTTGTTACCAAGCCACGCTGTCGAGCACCTACCTACCTACCGGCCTACCTACCGGTCAGTAGGTCGCGGTCTCTGGAACCGGACGAGAATCGAGGCTCAGGGCGTCGACGTGTATATGCGAATCCGGCCTCGGAGCACGAATGATCTTTCGAAGGTTCGTTCGTTCGTTCGAAGTGTACGGATGGTGATGGATAGATTGCGGCGGCGGTTCGTAAAGTCTCTGTGGTACCTGCTGGGTTGATGGATCTGGGACTCTCTCTATTAGAAGAAATTGTATAGTTTTAGCGTATAAGAACGAGCTTCTTTCGAAGCTGACCGATCTATCAGACTCTCACTCTCACTCTCTCTCGTACACACTTACACACCCATCCACACAGATCGGTCGAAGCGTAGCAAATCGAGACTCGTACAAGATAGGAAAAGAAAATGGATCCTCGACTGACACCTCGTGGCTGATGCAGTGGCCTCTCCATGAGGACCTATTGGAATAAACAAGGTCCTACTGCTTGCTCCTCTAAAGAAGTCATGATTACCCACTATGACCGTGTCCGAGTCGAGAGACGTCGGGGCTGACTCCATCGTCACGTGTAGGGAGGAGGCTCGTCATGGCTCGGAGCTTCGCGCGAAGTAGTTCAGGTAATGAAATTAGTTCGTTTAGGGAGAGAGGAGGAGGCAAAGAGTCTCGAGAGAGAGAGAGCCAAGCAAAGGACAGCTTAGCAGCCGTTTGGAGAATAGTCCTACATGTACCTTACTTCTCTCGAAATGAGGCTATTCTTCGGTTGGGTGAGACGAACGAGAACGGGGGCGGACAAGGCTCCGAGAGTGAAAGAAGAAAGAATGCGTCGACATCCCAGTAAGCAAAACAAACAAATGGAAGTTTCTGTTCATTCATCATCATCGTCATCATCGGCGTCGTCATCGTCGTCAGTGTTGGTGAGATTGGTAGATCGAGTAGTAGATCGAGTGTGTATTGTACATACATATACCTGTTCTCAGTGCGGACCAGAGAAATATGCGAGACTCTTCTTTTGGCAGACGGAGGATTCTTAGCTAGTGGCACAGGGAGGGAGGCATATCGGGCGGTTACATGTACTGTAATGTACTGTACTGTAGGCTGTTAGGCTGTAGGCTGTAGCTGACATGAAAAGATCGGGACGTGCTCCATTTCTATTACGACCCCACCCGACGTGCATTGGCGCGCCCATGACGGACGTTGATGTCTGCAGCGGGTAGTTTTAGAGGAGGAGAGTGTCTATTGGGTTGTGTGTTGGAGGTTTGTTGTCCCCAACCTCGAGGCTGGCCGCCCTAGAACTCATGGCCAGAAGAAGAGGAAGAAGAGGAAGAAGCAGAAGAACAAGGCGCACATGATGCCGTCTTCCAATTCACTTGCTCATGCCGTGCCTTGATCAACGCCTCTCGATTCCCTGGGGTTCGTACAAGTAAGGTAATTAAGGTCATTAAGGTAAGGTAGGTATGTACCTCTCCCTACCTGACGATTGCCGTCATCCCAGTGCCGTTTCCTTTCGTGCAGCTCACAGCCCGGTCGTCATGCACACAAGGACTGCCGATGGTGGGCCAGTATGTGATCTTCGAGTAGCCCTTCAAAACCTCCCCTGCAGCCCGCCTGTCCCTCGATTGCACATGACGCGCAGACCATCAATGCGTGCGAAAGTAACCGTGGCGGTGCTTCACTTACAGTAGGAGGAGCCGCAGGCAGACCAAGGCTTCGGTCTATCACCGAATCATCCCTTTTTCGTACCACTGCTGCGATCCACCGCTCGAGCATGGGAGACACCACCGGAAACCAGTTCGTGGAACTCCCCAACGCTGGCGGTGCTGGATCCGTCGCAGACCAACAACCAGACATCATGGTGCGTAGGACCCCATCGGGAGGGGGGGAGGGGGGCTCCCCCTGGGACGGGCTGCTCTGAGGGCACGATGGGACCGAGAGGAGTGGCTGAGACTGATGGGAGACTTCAGAGTGACCAGAAACCACGAGCAGGGTCGACCAGCAGTGACAAGACATACCAGAAGAAGATTGTGGACGTTGCTTGCTGGCCGTGTCGACGACGGAAAGGCAAAGTAGGCGATCCAGTCCTGTCCTGTCTCCTGTCCTCCAGGCCCCTTGCTGATGTCTGCAGTGCTCTGGCGAGAGACCGGCATGTGCTTCCTGCTTACGTCGAGGGGTCGAGTGTGCGTACGAGTACGATGAGGGACTGACGAGAGTGGGATCACTAAAGGTTCGTGCACAGTTTCAAAAACAAAAGAACAATCGGTTTGAAAAGGCGCTTCGGGCTTAATATGACCTTCTTCGAGCAGCAGCAGCATGTATGGGTCTTGTCAAGTCAACACAGGACCTGAGTCGAGGTGCCTCTTTGCCAATGCGACCGGAGTCCCACCAGAAGGCCAACGACCACTCCGACTTCGACTGCATGTCCTGCTCTCCTAGTCATCTCATCTCTGCGATACCCTTCGAATACTGACTGACTGACTGACTGACTCGGCCCTCTCTACAGATGAGACTGCACAAGTCGACGACCAAGACGGAGAACCTCGAGTACCTGTTCGAACAGCTTCGCACGCGATCAGACCAAGAATCCGTAAGTAGCACCAACCGCTGAGGAAACAATGCCACCAGACAGAGAGGTGGTATAGCCCCACAAAAAAACGGAAAAAGAAAACGAAAGAAAAAAAGAAAAGACAAACACAAAAGAAAAGGAAAAGGCAGTGCTGACAGTGAGATTTCCCCCGGTGTTTCTAGGCTCTTTTACTGGCTTTCCTGCGCCTCGGATGCGATGTCAACAAAATCGTCGCGCAGTTGAAGTCTGCGCCACAACAGTTGTTAAGCAGAGACGCTGCGCCCGATTTGAGCCTGCTCATGGCAGACACTCCCCCCAATACCTTTACAACACCGCCGTCCTTTCCCAGGCCTGGCCCGTCCAGCGATGCCGTGTAGAACTAGTAAAGGGGCGGCGGAGCAGCAAAGTGGGTGAAGCACGAAGATGTGGGTGACTGCTCTCGGAGGGAGGGGGTTGGTTGGTTGGGTTGGGTTGGGTTGGATTGCATTGGTTGATTTTTTGTTTTGAATGAATTGTATACCACCACCACCACAGAAGAATCCGGTTCGAGATTGGTGTGGCACTGTTTTGCGATGAATCAGGAGTACAGGACAAAAGTCATCGTCATCATCATCATCATCACCATCATCATCATCATCAATCGTCGCAGTCTTGCTGAAGAACAATTTCTTGTCATCTCCCGATTGAGAAACGAATGGACATTATCATCATCACCATCATCATCATAACACAATATAGTTGGGATTGGGCATTGGTTCTACATGTTTCCCACGGCGAGGGAAAATAGAGAGAGAGAGAGAGAGAGAGCACATGAAAGTCTGCAATCGAGGCGTACAAGAGATCGCCATGAATTATGACATATTTGTCCCATCCATCCATTGAACCCTTCATCTATTCTAGAATAGTTCTAATTTTCCCGTGATACTAGAAACTTCATCGAAACCCTTTTTCGAGAGGAAAGCAATAGACATCACTAAGAGTTAGAACGAGAATGTAAACATCCGAGACTCGAACAGAATAGTTCTACGGTGCATGGACAGACAGACATGTTTTGCCACATGTTCTCGACGACATTAATTGATAGAAGCCAGGCAGGCAGACACAGACAGGAAACTCCTTTTTCACCTCAGGTAGATATAAGTAGGTCATCCCACTCATTCATCACTTTTCTTACCCACTTCCCGAAGATACATGTAGCATTCATCGTTGCTCCTTCTCTCGAGGAAACCTCTTCATCACTCCTCACTTACAAAAAGTTCCCCTTCATTTCATCTTCAAAAAAAGGAAGAGAAAAAGAAAAAAAAAGAAATACTCAAGTTCTTCGATTTTCATTCCTCAAATTCATACACACAACTAATCTCCGCTCTTCTCAGACTAGAACTATTCCGATACCCATCATTCCTATTCTTCTTCTTCCCAACACCACATCCCGTCCTTTGGCCCGTATACGAAGAAGAAGTATTCGAAAAAAACGTCTCATCATCATCATCATCATCCAAACCATCTCTCCCCATTCTCGTCATTCTCTTCCCCCCACCGCCCTCCCCTTTACCTTTTTCCCCATCAAAATCAAAAACCACAACCCTCCTAACCAACCTCCTCCTCTCCACCACAAACCAAATCTGCCTGGTCCTCCACCCTCCTCTCTCACATTCGATTTCCGCTTCAAAAAACTCTTCGTCGAAGAAGCGAAGGCCTTCTGTCAGATATCCCAGATATCCCTCTTCTGCTTTTTCTTTTTCTTCTTCGAAGTGTAATTGATGGCCTTTGACCCAGCGACAGCGGCTTTTTGTGGGGAGCATTTCTCCTCCTCCACCTCCGATATTGCTTGAATGATGGCCTCCGAGGGGAGGGGGAGGCGAGAAATGAGAGATGTAAGTGATGTTGTCGACCCAGATACTCCAGCGGCCGATGCTTTGCGGGGGATACCAGCGTTCGGTTGTTGGAGGAGGAGGAGGTGGAGGAGATAATAAAGTCGTGGTATGGGACGCGTCGTCGTCGTCGTCGTCGTTGTAGTTTTTCGGCATCATGCTTTTGCTTTTGCTTTTTTTGCTGCTGAGGGTGTGGTGGTGGTAGGTAGTTCGCACATATAATTGACTCGGGTAGTTGGATTGCATAATCGTGAATCGGATCGGCGAGGAGAGGAGGATTGCGTTTCGGACGGAGGATGAAGCAGAGTAGTCTTCTTGTTGTTGTTGTGGGAGTCGTAACCCACTGGGGATATAACCTGCGGATGATATGGTCTTGGATGACAGGGACCATGTACCCGAGAGATTGCGAAGGCTCTTGTCGTGGGGGAGACGACGCAGCACTTCTCGAGAAGAGTGTTTGCGGGATTTGCTGGACATCAATGATGTGATGGAGCGTTGGCCTCGGAGACTGACATCTTCCCAGCTGGCTGATGAGGTTATTAGAGTCGGGGCTTGGGAGTAACCACTCATATTTGAAGATGATCTAGGCGGTGACACTGCTGGCTGCGTAATAAAGAACTTTTGCATAGATGAGTAGTGAGCAGTAACCAGCAAATTTGGAAAGGGTATCAAGAAACTTGGACTAGGACATCCACGACGTTGAATATGCGCATCTCTCTCTCTCTACACTACCCATTCTTCCAGCGATTGTAGGTACCCTCTTGCCAATTTACCTGGGGCGTGGATCTCATCATGGATAGCGCCTAGGCTCTGATTCTTTCCAGGGGCACCCAAATCGCGTCAGGGGTGAGATCGCCCGAACTTTCTAGGCCCGATCTAATTGACAGTCGCATCGTTGGTGATTTGCAACTGTCTCTGGGCCCATCTCCGGTTGGTATCGTGCGGAGTGCTAGCTGCGTGCCTGTCGGCCTCCTGGCGTAGCTTTGCAGAGTGGCAGAGTCCTGTGTTTTGAGTTTCGGCACATGCAGGTCCAGCTCCCGTGGAGCAAGCATGTTCGACTATTATTTCCCTCGCTACTCTTCTCACATCATGTCGAAAATAGGGTTCATGTCACGCGAGCCTTTTTCTTGTGCACATCAGCTTGACCATTCCCAAACGTCCCAGTCTCCTCCATAACGTCGTCTTCGTCATCAACAACAGTCCAACGCTTGCGCTTAGCAGCTTCTGGTTTCGCTGCAACAGCATCACTCGTCTCGATTTCACCAGCTGCGATAGCCCTCTCGCGCTCCTCTACCTTTGCAATCGTCTCTGAGAACTGGTGCTGCACACTGTCCAATGCAGATTCGAGCTTTTCTACCCTTTCCGCAAGCTCGACCTGTGCCAGTTGGTCTATGTTGAAATTGTAAATCCGGTGTTTCGCATACAGCCGCCACAGGTAATATGCCTTGTCGTTCTCATTGGTAGCGTTCATCTTCTTGGTCAAGCGACTTCGTGTTCGATGCTGTTGAGGGATGTGCGAGAGAGTATGCATTTCGACGAGTCTGTCGAATTGACGCGGCATGATCTTCGTTCGAGCCCTGATATCCTTCCTAACGCCAGCGGGTACAATGAGCTCCACAGGGACGTTAGCCCTCGCCTCCATTTTTTCCGGCGGTATACCAGTCTGTATGCGAAGCCCCGCAAATTCAGGCACGTTCGCGCGCAAGTAGAGCAGATCGCAAAAGTCTCGGAGGTTATCGAATTTCTCATTAGGATCCTCGACAGTGAATTCGAGTACACTCTTTGGTCCCGTGAGATACGTGAACATGGTCTTGTAGAGCTCCTGACCGTGTCCCGCACACTGCCAGGGGGGCAGCATGAGAAACTGTGATAGGCGTTCGCGACACGGTAGGTCGAGAGGTGAGTCAAGATCGGCAGGCTGTGTTAGCTGATTCGTTTCTCCATTGACAGCCAAGAAAGCATCGAGCGCTTGTGATGTGGGCGAAAATGGATCGAACTGGACAGCCTTTTTGCGCTCGGGAAAGGTGAAGTTGCGATATGAAGTTCCAAAGCCAGCAAAGGTATATGCGACATCGCTGACTTCGTAAAGCAAGAACATTTTCCATCTGGCAGCCGTCCAGTCCTGATCGAGCTCCAAAGTACTTCCGCCGTCGATAAACATGGGCACGAGGATCTGCATGTTCTCCAGGATCTTCCTCGCTGCTGGGTTGTCCAAGCTGGCGCAGTACGTCTCAAAGCGCTTTCCATTTCTGGTGTAACTGTGTATCTTCTTGCCTGGCGGCCTAAAACTCGTGTCGTGTTGACTGGTCGTCTTGCCAAATGCCGAGCCCGGCAGAAAGTCGCTCAGGGCCAACTTGATGTCCGTGGGCTTCACGTCGCCTTGAGCTGGGAATTTCTTCTCGTATGTGATGTCCAGCTTGGGCTCGAGGGTGTCGGCAACGAAGGACAGAATGATGTGTAGGTCTTGGTATCCGAATATAGCCTCCTCGTCGCCAAACATGGCATATGTGAACTCGGGCGGGAAGGATGCGACGACTGAGCCATCGCGGCGCGTGAGTTGCACGGTGAAGCACTCGTTGCTGTTGCTGGACCACTCGTCGACTTGCGCCTGAACTTCGGCCGTGAGCTCGTCGTCGTCGTCGTCCATGCCGATGGACGATTGCGGCGCCATGTCGTTTGAGTTGGCCTATGTTGTTATTGCTATGCGATGAGGTGGGGATTGATGTCGTGGTTTGTGCGATATCTTGGTGCGTCGAAGGTGTGGTGTGTGAGTGTGTTGTGAGTGTGTGCGTGTGTGAGTGTGCGTGGTGTGTGGTGCGGAGGTGTAGTTCTACCTTACGGCAGGAACAGTTCTACGCGACGCGCCTGTGGAGATGGAGATGGACCCATAGACCCTGACCACCGAGACGAAACGGTAGAACTATAGAACGACTTCTACTGTACATGTAGTTCTACTCTAGTTCTACTGTACAAGTAGTCCTCCTGTGCCCTCCTCGCACTCGCCCAACATGTGGGACGGACTGTTTCTTCTGCTCTTGCTGAGCGCCGTCATGGCTGGCGCGTGAGTCTCTCTCTTCCTTTCTTTCTTTCTCTCTCTCTTCCTCTCTCTCTCACTCACACACTCACTCACACACACTCACTCACTCACTCCCATGCTAGACGGCTTCCATACTGATTTCCTCAAGCTCGTTTGCAGCAGGAATCCTCCCCCTCTCCCTCGCCCTCACACCGCGACAGTTGCGCCTCATCACGTCCCTGGGCACCGGCGTCTTGGTGGGGACCGCGCTCATAGTCATCATCCCAGAAGGAGTAGAAACGCTCTATGCAGCGAGCGGAACACATGGTCGGGCTGCTCAAAGTCTACACGTGGACAACAGAGCACACATACCAGGAGGCGCGTTAGGAGTGGCGGCATGGGAGCGAGACTCTCCCGCCGCAGCAGCTCTAGAACTAGACTTGAGTGAACATCCAGGCTTCCGAAGCGGCCCCGACGATGGCTTTCAGACAGCAGCCGAAGCAGAAGACGCAACTTCTCCCGCAACGGACCCGAGCCACACCAGCGATACAGTAGAAAGAGAACCTCATGCATGGATAGGGATTTCTGTCATCCTTGGCTTCATTCTCATGTACCTCATCGACACCCTCCCACAACATTTGAACAAGTCCTCGCGACCTCAGAGGCCACAGATTAACCTCAACTCTTTCAGCTTCACGAATGGCCTTCCACCAGGCGATGCCCCAGCCATTGCAGACGAAGCACCGCATACCCATACCTTCCGGCCTAGCTCTACGACAATTGGCTTGGTGATCCACGCTGCAGCGGACGGCATCGCGCTTGGCGCATCGTCCACAACCAGCAGCAACCTGAGCTTCATCATTTTTGTGGCGTTGATGATCCACAAAGCTCCAGCAGCATTTGGTCTCACCTCCGTTCTCCTTAAACAGGGTCTTTCCAAGAGAATGGCGCGAACACATTTGATCGTCTTCTCTGCGGCTGCGCCTGCTGGAGCACTGTTCACTTTCTTGGCCATTCATGTACTTGGTTATGGCGGGGATACTGTGGAAAGTACGAGCGCGGAGTTCTTCACGGGGACGTTGTTACTCTTCAGTGGAGGCACGTTCCTGTACGTGGCTATGCATACGCTTTCGGGAAGTAGTGAGCATGACCAAGATGATCGGCCGTCCGGAGGTATGAACGGTTATACTGGGATTCCGTTGGAGGAAGGCTACGGCGGGTCGACTCCTGCTGCCAAACGTGTCGAAGCAAAGGGCGTCACGGAGACCATGGTGACGGTGGGCGGGATGTTGTTACCTTTGCTCACGCAGTTTGGGCACGCGCACTGAACATGGTCAAGTAGACTTGGAATTGATGTTCATGATGACTTTCAAAGCACGCTTCATTCCCTCTCTGTCTCTGTCTCTTCCTTTCTTCTCTCGGGCGTTCCATGGAGGGAGATCATGGAAGCCTGTAAGCCAGGGTCAACAAGCATAGAAAACGGTATAGTCGTAGAATTTGAGGAGCCATAAGAGATGAGGTGGCCATGCGGCTGTTCGTAAGAGAGTGTCGTCGGAACAAACGGCGCGAGTGTCAAAGCTTTTTGGTCCCTCGCGGATGAACGAGCACTTCACACCATCTCTACCTTCTTCTACCTTTTCCCAAACATCATCTTCATCTTGCCACTCCGCTACTCCGTACATACATGTACAGTAGCATTGGAGGTGCCAGATCAACAATACAAGGCGGTAACACAAGATCAATGGCCGCACTTCAAGTCACACTGCACGACAGTATCCGCGCTGCAAATGTGCTACTGATGAGGTACCTTAGTATTCACTTCCTTATGAGCATCTGGTAGGGGTGCCACCAAAGATGACCTCGCCCATCGGGATTGCCAACGTGTCTACCATGTGCTGTGCGTTCTTCAGGTCCTCGTTATTGACGTGCTTCTCTCGCGCATCACAATCGAACTTCTCGATGGCCAACAATACCTAAGATCAATGAGCCAACAACAATAACGAGCAGCAACAATGGCAAGGCTCCTTTCGACGCGCGCCTAGCTATAAATGTTGCTCTCAGGTACACCCAGAAACATCTTCATCACCAATCGCAGCTCCATCTTCACCAGCACCAGCGATACATGAAACCGAAACATTTCGAGCCCCGCGCACAAGCTTCAAGCATTGGCAGACTGCAGCCGCAAGCCGCATGCGTCACGCCTTAAACTTCACGTTTCACTGGACTACAGAACTACTCTCAGAGAACAAACAAGAGGTAAACCCCATTGACGCACCAAGCAATACGAAGTCGTATCACAGGCGGTCCTGTGTTGCAAGCAACACATCTGACGCTCTAGGCAGGTCAAGTATCCGCTTGCTGCAGCAAGCTCGGCGTGAAGACTAAGACGTCTAGCTCGTTTGCTGCATCCTCCTACGGCAGACGTGGCGAACAATTGCCACCTACTCTTCCTCTCCTTCGCGCAGTCTCATACTCCTTTTCCACACGCATCTTCACGTTTGTGCGTCACTTTCACTTGAAGAGAACTTACGGAGATCCGAGCAACGATCTTCTTCTGCTGTCAGAAAATCCAGCACACATTCCCGAACATGTTACTCGCATCAATGCTCGCAGCCATGGCTGCTGCAATGCAATTAGCACATGCATTCGACATTGACGTCGATGATCCTGCATCAATCCGCGCTGCATCTCAGTCTCTTGCCTTTGGTCTACAGTCATTCTACCAGAACAATATGAGCAATACAGCATCAACGGCCATTGGTACTCTACCTGCTCCGCTTTACTGGTGGCAAGCGGGTGCAATGTGGGGAAGCATGGTCGACTACTGGGCATATACGAACGACACCAGCTACAATGCTGTGATCACACAAGCACTGCTGGCTCAAGTGGGTCCCGATTGGAACTACATGCCACCAGCGTATTTCGCCTCACTCGGTAACGATGACCAAGTACGACCGCGTTCTTATGTCTTCATATATGGGTGGTGACAGATCCACTGATTCATGTTGTAGGCTTTCTGGGCTCTCGCAGTACTCTCGGCAGAAGAGTATGGCTTTCCATTTCCTGCAGGCCAACGAGTCTCGCGATGGATCGATCTCGCCATTGCAGTGTGGAACACACAAGTGGCTCGCTGGAACACTGAGCAATGCGGTGGAGGACTGAAGTGGCAGATATTCGATTCCAACAAAGGCTACAACTACCGAAATTCGATCAGCAACGGAGCATTCCTCCAGATCTCAGCTCGACTGGCCCGATTCACCGGTAATAAGACCTATGTCGACTGGGCTGAGCGTACATGGGACTGGATGGACGGCATTGGGCTGATTTCATCCCATTACCAAGTCTTTGATGGCTCCGACGACACCATCAATTGCACCAAGCTCGATCATACCCAGTGGACGTACAATCCTGCTGTGCTTCTTTACGGCACTTCCATCATGGCCAACCTCACCAATGAGCAAGTGTGGAAGGACAGAACCGAAGGTCTGCTTACATCAATCGAGAACACATTCTTCCTGCCTGGTGGCGATATCGACAACTCCACAGATGTGTAAGTTATGAGTCTTAGCCATAGGTCCAGTTGATCGTTCTCATGAACCTCTTTGGAAGCTACACGGCACAAAGATCTTATGGAGGGGTAACTGACGCGAAGCAGCATGTACGAGGCATCTTGCGAACCATTCGGCACTTGTAACAACGATCAGTACTCATTCAAGGCGTACCTCGCTCGCTGGCTCTCGAAATCCGCAGTAGTGTACCCCAGCATTGCTAACAGCATCGCCAAGCGTCTCCGAGCTTCCGCAATAGCGGCAGGGCAATCTTGCACAGGACCTTCCGAAACCCCAAGTTGTGGACAGAAGTGGTATACAGGTGACTACGACGGATCACCTGGAGTCGGTAAGTACCGACGACCCACGTCGTTTTTTCACCACGTCTAACCAATCAATCTCACAGGCCAGCAAATGTCCGCTCTGGAAACTGTCCAGTCCCTTTTACTGCTAAACGAAACATGGTCTCCCCGCCGCGTCCCACGATTGGAGCCTAGTGTTCTGATAGAGGTAGTCCCAGTGATCAGTACGTTTCCATTAAACCCCCACCCCGAGGAGGAGGAGACTTCCAATTCCGGTGTGACTGGCGCGAGCATTCATCCTTCTCGATCCTCAGGTGCGAGGACTAATCTTCCTGGTATACTTAGGACTTCCCAAAATCCGTCACCCTCGACGGACTTAGTCGGGCGGGCTGTTTTCACGATGCCTATCGTGCTGATTGTGGCGTTTGTTGGATGTGCTTTGGTTTAGGGGTAGGAGTTTGGGAAAACGATGATACCCCACACCCCTTTCATGCTTTTTTTGACTTTCAGAGATGGTCATGGTGAAGGACAGACTAGATTGAAATCGACAGATTGGTCGTAGAATTCACAGGAGACAAGCGTGATTTCCCACGCAGGAACGACATAATTAAGAATTGAAAACTCGAAGACGTTTCCTGCTGTTCACAATGTTGTAGCTCGCGTGAGGTCGGTTTTCCTTGGCGGGTTTGGGAATTACGGTAGTTTAACCGCCTCTTCTTTTCCCATACAGAAGTCATCACTGTAGCGGGTGTTCACAAACAAAATCTCAAGTGAAGGGACAATAATATGAGCAGCGATTGACTCTTCCTTGACTTCATGTATCGACACTGCCACGTGCGGCGGTGAACTGGTCTCTCACCACATCCACCCACCCACCACCACCTTGCTCCTCACAGCCGTCACCCATCCACCACCACCACTCTTTTATCACCGCCGGCGTCACGAATAATGTCGGTCCTCACGTTCCTCCATGTATTCTGGAAGCATACGGTCCCCGAACATAAAGCCATCGCCGAGCACTCAAACGGAAAGGCTTCGCTCTCGTTAGGAGTACCTTTCCGCCGTTGAGCGGTGCTCCTCTAGGTACCCCAGGTATGATGATATGATACGCGATGCTTTTCGAGCCTGGTTGCAGATAGAAAGTCATTAGATCTTTGGGTCCTACCTAGGACTAGATAATCGTTGAGAGCGCTTTATTATTATTTATTAGATGAACGTCGGCGCGCTGAGGGGCGGAGTACCTAGACAAGTTGGAACATAATGTATCTTGTTGTAAGGTATGATTGTTGAGCTCCGAAAGCAGACACGTTGTGCTACTGCAGTAAGGTGTTATGGATGTATGCTAATCTCTTATTATAAGGTATCTTGCCTTCCACGAGCTCTTGGTCAATGTACGCATAGAAGACGTGCTATTCAATACAGAGTTTCTACACAACCCTATGTCTGGCCGTGGTAAGTGAACATCTTTTTCCAACTCAGCACTGCCGCTTGTATTGAGTGCGTTGCTACTTTCAAGGTCTTCCTCCGTACTCATCAAGGGGGTCGCTGAAATCTGTCAAATCAGTGTCCGACGATATCAGCGTACATGTAGTCATCGATGTGTCGTCATCGAAGCGCCCAGGGCTCTAGTATGGGCGTCGTCCGCCAGAACCTCCGCCGCGGTAGTAGTCGCCTCCTCCACCGCGGTAGTCACCACCACCTCCTCCTCCTCGGTATTCGCCTCTCCCTCTGCCTCTACCACCGCCTCTGTACTCTCCACCGCCTCTGCCACCACGCGTGGATTTCCGCCCAAATAGACCAAAGTCAGCTCCACCATCAACCAATTTGTCCCCATCTTCGAAGGTGTACCGTCTAAGCTCCCCCTCACCGTACAAGGATGGGTCAGACATCTTATCCTCCCACTCACGACTCGTTTCTGTAGTAATGTTTTCTTGCCTGCTGTCGGCCAGTTCTGGCGCCACAGGCTGATAATATATCTTGGGCTTGCATTGTGTGAACTTGTACCGCGAGTCGAGAGTATCGAACGACTTGCTCTGTGGAGGTGGCTCTTTTTGAGGTGTGGGGGGCGCGGGTGATTGCGACGACCTCTGGGGAGTGGGAGCAGAGGGTGCTGGCGTCTGATGATCCGAGCCAACTTCTTGCAGCATGGCAGTGGTTTGCCCATCCGTGTCCAAGCCGTCGTATGTAACCTCCCACTTGGTATCAGGCCGCTCCGTCTCGATCTCTATCCACTCCAACACCTTTTCTTCTGGTACGAAATCTACCCAGAGCGGCTTGCGCATGGAAGGCTCATCAGGCCATGTGTGGTCGTGTAGCGCGTTTCGTGCGCGAGAAGCGGCAGATGTCGAATCGAAGACTACCAGAGCGTGTGTTCGAAGCTTGTCCAGGTGGAATGTTTCCACGATCTCAGCAGCAGATGCAGACGTTGCGCCTGGGGGTGACGCAACTGCGCGAAGATGCTCGCGCAGGCTGTTTGGCTGAAGCGGGCGGACGAGTTCGCGTATGTACAACGCGCGCGTTGCTGGGTGCTTCGCTGAACGCGTTGAGATATCGTGTGTGACTTCGTCTTCATCGCCATGCCTGTCCACTTGCATAATATCATCGCTGCTCCCATATGGCTGTATCGTCTTCACAGCTTCCTCATCAACAGCGGCAGGCGCGTCTGCTGCAACATCCTCGGGCAGTTGGACGCTAGGCGCATCATCTGCAGTCTTCAATTTTTTGCTTACACTCTCCTCTGAGACGGGCGGCGTGGGACTGCGGCGCTTCCGCTTGTTGCTGCTATCCTCTTCCTGTACGTCTCCAACTGCATCATCGTCCTTCGCGTCTCCATCACCATTACCATTACTTTCCCCAGCCTCCTCCGTCTTCTCCGCGCTGTTGTTGGACGAATCGTCCGCGTTAAGTGCATCCACGAATTGTTGCTTTAGCTTGAGGCCCGTTGCTGCAATACCGCGTTCCTTGACCAGGTCCTTCAGGTCCGTCACCTTCAGTTTCTCATAGTCGGTCATTTTGGGCAGAGGCGATCGTCCGAGGCCATGTACAGGGCGTTCTGTCAATGTATTGCGATGCTGCGAATGGATGCGAAGACCATTGTGAATGGCAAGGACAACATCCAACAATCCCCCACAAACCAGACCGCGCAGGTGCTTTGTCCACAGCTTTTACGCTTACCTGTGACACTTAGCGCTTCTTGGCGACGCTAAGGAATTTCGCCTATAAGTTTCTTCGCCGTCTTGCTCTCTTCCTTTCTTTTCTTCAGTGATCTTGTGAGTCCCCCAACCACCCCATACACTTCAACACGCCTTCTAACAACCAACCGCAGACTTCATAGAATCTTTTCTATAGTAAACATTCACAACTGTATTTCTTAAATGAGCTACAGACTCCAACCTGGCTGATGAGTCGAACCGCGGCGCCCAAGAGTGAAGCCACTGTGTCAGCATTTGTTGATGGCAATGATCTCGCCCTGCTTGAGCGTCTGGCTTCGGCCGGCTCTCGCAGGTGGGTACTGTCGGTCGTCTGACAGGTCTATTCAATTTTCATCAAGATCTTGGTCATAGACTGGGTACTGGAGAAGATGATCGCACCACTCTCATGCAAGAATGACTACAAGCGAACGACGCTTTGCCACGCTCCATCACGCACGCCGCACATCGTCGATAACCTCGAGGTGCAAATTTGAATAGCTCGGCTTCACATTCGGGCGACGTGAACCACTACTCGTGTTGTGAAGACTCTGGCGTAGGCTATTCTAGAGTCGGAGATCTGGCTTTTGAAGCGGAAAGGATAACGATAAGGTATGGATTATCTGCAGACGTCGCGACGACGTCCACACCTCATCTATTACTCGCCTAGGATGCCCTCTCGGAGACACCCATCTTCGTCCGTCTCGGCACTCACTGAGCTTCCATATCATCTTCCGATATACCTCGACCGCCAAATGAGGTCCTGTCGTCGCCGCAATTAATCCATTCCAGATACATTCTGATCCTTTTGCGTACCTATTCGAGTCAATATCGCTTGCCTTCGCATCTGAATGTGGAGCCAAACTCAGCTGCGCTGCATGAAGGTGAAACGAGAAGTGCTCAAGACCACGAAGAGAAGCTGCAACAGGCACATGACAATGGTAAACTCAGCACTAGAAAAGCGCTAGAAAGTGGGAAGGCATCATCATCTTTCTAGATGACTTGAGAACATGTCGCTCTGCACACCACTGAGCCGTCGACAATTTCACAGATTTGAAAGTGATGAGGGAAGTCTCTTTCCGTCGTGATTCATGCTAGGGTATCATATGCTATATTTCATGGTAGGTAAGTAATCTATTCAACTAGGCATCATGCAAGTATCTCTCGCTCTGGGACATGATCGGAATCTCCTCCTCCTCCTCACAAGGATACCCATACTGCTCATTCCATTTCCATATTCCAGAGCCAAGTCGATCCAAAGCCTCTTCCTGGTCCATGTACAGCTCGTGTTGTCCATCCTCTTCGTTGGCGCCGGGGTTCCATACGACACCAAGAGCCCGCTCAATTTTGGCCAGGTCCGAGTCGTATTTGCTCAACAGCTCTTGTCGCATGGTCTCATCCCATGAGACGACATGCTCGGGCTCGTCGAGCATGCGAACTTTAATCCTCTGCTTCAGTCTACTGAAAGGAACACCTGTCTCTTTCAAGATTTCCCAAGCTTTAGCGATGTCTCCAGCAGCTGCCATTTGTTCCGTGAACCAGTAGATTCCTCTGAGCTTACTCGTCATAATGGGGGCCGTAGGGAACCTCTTCGCATTCTCCTCGCCCGGGACAAGTAATATTCGAGGTTCCTTGAACGCCTTTGTCTCTCGCCACAACAACCACTCTTTCCAAACAGCTTCGGTCTCCCTCACTCTCGCCAAAATAGCTACCCAGCCATGAAGGTATTGCCAATCATCTCGATTGAGGAAGCTCCCGAAATGGTACTTTTCCTCTTCGGCCAGATCCTCGCATCCTTCAAACCCCAGGAGAACTTCTCGCAAATCAGATCGTTTCCATCTCCCATTCCGTATCTCTCCCAAGCCTCGATGCCCAATACTGCATTTCGCAATGACAGATCGATAGACGTTACTACTCATCCCTATCCCATCCTCCCTGATCATTTTCAGATATCTTCGCATAGACTCTTTACTCCGACTTCTCGCTGCAAACTTGAGACCCATATACAGAAGATAGGGGTCGACCTTCAGCCCAGCATACCGGAAGCGCGTGACAATTGCATGCAATGTCTCCAAGACTTTGGGATCGGATACATTGATGCGACAACGATAGAGTGCTCTCATGATCGGCTCGTAGAGATGCGTAAGACTGATGGCGGCGTCACGATGCTGCATAGCAACAGCTACAACGCGCAAAATATCCTTCGGCCATTCTGCGCGCAGAAGTTGCGCTCTCAGCACCTGCCGAACAGCCTTTGACCCGGGGCCTATCGCGGCTTTGATATTCTGGCGGAAAGTGGCATGGGAGATGTGGAGATTTTGTGGTATGGGAAGCCGAGCGTTAAGGGGATGGCGGCGCGCGCCTTGTTGAACGTCAGGCCATGGGTTTGACAGAGACCGTAACGTTTGTACGCGTGCATCTTTCTCGCGGTAGAGGGCTTCGAAGCTTAGAGCTGCTTCTCGAGCGGCGAGGTCTCGGAGGGCGTCTGTCGGGATACTTTCTCTTTCTCCTTCATCTGCGGGCTGGCGAGGAATTTTCTTGGAGGATTTGCTTTGTGAAGGTGGCGCGAGCAGGAAGCCGTCGTCCTCGGGTCGGACAGCGATTGAGGTCGGTTTGGGGACGCGTTGACGAGGAGTGCTGCAGATGCGGCGACGGGAGAGGCGAAACTGGCGAATTTGGCAGATGAGGCAGGCGCTGGGACGTCTGGCCAAGCTCATCGTCTGCCCTTGGCGGTAGACGATGCTGCTGCTGTCGATGGCGGTGGCCAGTACATGTGGCCGTCCTCTGTAGGTGATGTGGTAAGGTCTCACCGACACAAACACCCCACAGACCCCCGCCTGAATTCCTGAACCTGAACCCTGTCCGTCGGTGAATGATTCACATGCAAAGACGCCACCGAGAAACTTTCCTAGTCCCGCCTGTTCCTGCACATCACCTTCTACGTACGGAGGTCCTCTTTTTCGTGCTGACACTGAGTGTCCGCCACAAACGAAAATGGCAGCGCCTCACCAACCTCCGCGCGAGTACATCGAGAACGAAGGTTATGTCGGCGAACGCAACGCTATGCCTGGCTCAGCACACGACACAGCCCAAGACGAAGAGGATGCAGAAGACGACTACGACGATCTCCTCCTCTCGGACCTGGATGAGACTGAAATTGCCAGTTCTAACCCGTCAGACTATACCAAATCATACAATCGCCAGCGAAAGCTGAACGATAATTCGATCCCTACCGATCAGAAACCCAAGACGAATCCTCAACTGAACACGAAAGCGGCCATTGACGACCACATCAAGAGCCTTTCTCGCCATGTCGCTAAGCTCAATGTAAACGCAATCGAGGGAGGAGCCACCAAACATCATGGAGGTGCTGAAAAGTCGGAAAGAGCGACCAGCGAGCAAGTGCTAGACCCGAGGACGCGGATGATGCTGCTGCAACTGCTGAACAGAAACATCGTCTCCGAGATCAACGGTGTGCTATCGACAGGAAAGGAGGCAAACGTCTATCACGCTGCCACGATACTCGAGGACAGCGACAAGGTGCTGAACAGAGCTATCAAAGTGTACAAGACGAGCATCCTGGTCTTCAAGGACAGAGACAAATATGTTACAGGAGAGCATCGTTTCAGGAGTGGGTACAATAAGAGCTCAAACAGAGCGATGGTGAAAGTGTGGGCTGAAAAGGAATACCGCAACCTCAGGAGAATACACCAAGCTGGAATTCCATGCCCAGAGCCTGTCTACTTGAAAGCACACGTCCTTGTTATGTCTTTCCTCGGAAACAGCAAAGGATACCCTGCACCACGATTGCGAGATGTGGAGTTTGACGATACGAGGACTCCCAAGGAGATTCAACAGAAATGGACCACGATATATGTTGAGCTCCTCGGCTATATGCGTATGCTATATCAAGTCTGCAAGCTGGTACATGCAGACTTGTCTGAATACAATTTGCTTTACTTCAAGGACATCCTCTATGTGATCGACGTCTCACAATCGGTCGAGCACGATCATCCCCGCTCGCTCGAATTCTTGCGAATGGATATCAAGAACGTGTCGGACTTCTTCCGCAGAAAAGGTGTTGACACCCTATCTGAGCGGTCGGTCTTTGGCTTTGTTACGGCTGGATCTGGAAGCACGGAAATGACTGGTATGAAGGAAACGATTGAGAAGATGTTTGAGGTTGAGGCTCAGGCTGGTAAGCAAGACACAGAAGTTGATGACGAAGTCTTTCGACAACAGTACATTCCACAGACACTACGAGAAGTGTATGACATCGAGCGTGATGCGGAGGCGATCAAGAAAGGTCAAGGCGACGGCCTCGTCTACCAAGATCTGCTGGCAGATAAGGCTGTCGTCCCAGACGAAGCAGCTGGTGAGGATGAAGGCGATGGCAGTGATTCGGATGATGACTCGGATAGCGATGTGTCGGAGAGTGCATTTGACAAGGGCACGCCCAGAGGCAAGAAGCATGAGGACAAGGAGGCTAAGAAGGCGCATAAGCTTGCGGTGAAGGAGGAGAAGAGGGAGAAGAGGAAGGAAAAGATTCCCAAGCATGTCAAGAAGAAGCTGATCAGCTCGAGTTCACGGGGCAAGAAGTGAGAGAATAACTGTGCATACTGTAAATGAGTGAAGGTATGTCTGGGCCTGCATGATACCCACGCCGAAGTTTGATGACTTTTACAAACGTAGTACTGAACAGGACTATATATTGATGACCTGGACGACTCAAGACTTCTTATGTCTACCATCATCGCCGTTCTCATATGGCCCGCCGCTTTCCTTCACCATCCCCTTCTTTTCATTGTAATCTTTCGACTGCTGGCTCCACTCCGGCGCCTCGTCCTTTCCATTATCCTCTTCTTCATCGCCCTCTTCTTTGGTCTTGTGTACAGTCTGTGGGTCATGCTCAGCAGGACTATAGATCGTCACAAGCTCAAGTGGTTTATCCTTCGAGGTATTGATAAACTGGTGCTGCGTTCCAGCCGGAACAACGACAACATCAGATGCTTTGACAGCCTGAGTGGCGAGTAATATTACAGTCGTCAGCATGTCGATCGATCTCACCACTAACAAACATAAGGTACAGGTAGGTAGCTACGTGTACATTCCGCCACTCACCTGGTCTTTGCCAGCCACAGTAGCTTTTCCTTCACCACTCGTAAACAGCAGGACCTGGTCGACAGTGTGTACTTCATCGCCAATGTCCCCGCCTACTGGAATCTCCATCGTCACCACCTGGCTGTAGAGGCCTGTATGCAAGACCTTCCGGAACTGGCCAAATGCTCGGACTTCCGAAGCCAGACCTGGAAAGTAGACGAGCTCATGCTTTGGGGGCTCTTTGGAGATTTTGGAGTCTTTGCCCATGGTTGCTGTGGATGCTGAGAGTGGCCGTGAGAGTGCTCGAAGCTGCAGTGTTGGTTTTGCGAGTTGTAAGAGGCGAGTACTTACGCGAGAGCTGAACATGTTGCTCTGGAAAGGTTGATGACAGTTGCACTTACATGTACATGCTTTTACGTATATGGGGTCCACCTGTGAGATGCAGTAGGTCATCTCACATAGTGTTGATGTCAGAGACGCGTTCAGGGAGCATCACGTCCTCGGTCCAAGCTTCGAGCCTGTGCAGGTTGGCGGATAGTTCTATGGGTCGGTCCTCCCGCAGCATTGTGATGACTAAAACGTAGACTGCACGGTGTAACGTGTTGGACGCTCATTGCGAATCACCAAACTCACATCTGCAGCCTTGCACACGCAACGGCCGGAGAAGCGACGCCGGCATGGTCGTACAGATGCAGCCTTGACGGGATGAGAGTTTGGCTTACTACCTATTGACCATTAACGGGCAATACTACAACACCATCTACTAGACTTGTACCTCTCGCTCATGCAGCGACTGTGGCTATCCAGAGCAATGGCTGGCGTCTTCGAAGATGTTCAGCCAATGGAAATGGAGACTGGAGGGTTTAGGATGCATTCCCGAATATGTGATGGCAAGGGAGAGCTGCCAGAGGTGGGAGTCTGTGAGAAGGCAATCATCGCAGCCTTAATACTATTCAGATAGATATACAGCACGTTTACACAACTTCACATACTTGTTGACGAAGTAGGTAATATGAACGATACGTGTGTATCGATGAAAAGAAAAGTCAATCCCGATGTTCTTCCCGGACAGGCCTCGACGAGGTAATGTGACTACTCCGTGCATGTAAGGCTCATCGAAGGCGAAGCAGTTCTTAGGCACATTTTGCACCTCTATAGGCTGGACAGGCAACCATGTTTTATTACATGGAGTGATATGAGTATCTGCTGGCAGACTGTGGCGGTGTAAGTGGTAGACACCTAGGTAATGCCTAGCTTGTGCGACAAGGCATGTGGTCTGGATCTAAGGTCCAAGGCTGAGGACGTCTTGGCGGCAAAAGGCTGAATTTCGGTCAACTCTCGTCTTTCCGATGCGTACCTTACCTTACTTCTTACCTTACCTCAAGCTCTAGATCATCACGAGCTGAATGTTCACCAGCAACTGGCAGAGCGTTCACGCGCGTGTGTTCCCAGGTCATCGGTACATGCAGTAATGAGCTACCGTATCACATACTCTTATATCGTACGTCGCGTCTTGTTGCGGCCAAGATCGTCGATCTGGGGGGCACCCCGTCGGCTCCGGTGACGCGCTCTTGCCTCGTTTGAACACGTCTGCAACTCTTGGCAACGTCTTGCCGCTACAACGCCAACAGCAATATTCATCTTGACAACAACAGTCACAACAACAACAACAACAAGTCACCGGGTAGGTACAGGTATGTGTATGGTAGTCGACGAACAGGCGTGCGCTTTACACAGCTTGCGCTCGCGCAGCTTACGCAGGTCGACACGCAGCAATCCGCTCCCTCCTGACTCCTGGCGCTCACGCTCGGCTCTGCATGGTGGCGGTCTCAAGCACCAAGATATCTCAGCCTTATCCAAGCATTAAGGGGTTGTCTGGCCAATAGCAGGGACAAAGTCCTCTTGGTACCTCGCATTAGTGCAATTCTGTCGCAGCCGCGTGGCATCGCGTAACCGCGCAGCTTGTCCCGCTCACGGCGCTCAGCAGCCTTCCCGCTGTTCTTGGCAGCGACAATTCTGTCGTGTTCTGCACAAACTGCGTTAATGGAGACACTTCAGATGCCAGAAACACACGCCGCCGGGCCGCAAGATGAAACGACTCGTTGGCCTCGAAAGAAAGGATTGTCTTCGCTGCGCTGCGTACTGCAGGAGTGCTTATGGCGGTCGGCATCGGACCAATGCGAAGTGCTTCACACCATCCTTAAACAGGAACTCGTCTACTGCAGCCGTCAAATTTCCCTCAAACCATCCAGCCTATTCAAGCACGTCCGCCAAGTCTAGTAGTCTCTGGTGCAAATAGCGCCGCTTGGCCCTATAAGGACCCCCGTTCACACTCACGGCGGCTCGACAATAGGTAACCCTAACGCTTTCCCATTGTTCCTTTCTTCTCTGCCGCTCTCAATCAAATCGATCGAGTCGCCGGCTGACTCTCGTCTACCTTCCTTTCTGCCTTTGCCGTTCACCTCCACTCTGCAAGCTTGACTGCCTCCTTCGACAACAGTCGACTGTCACTCCTTTGAACTCAAGCTCGCATTCACCACGCTCGTTAACGACTTAGAAGCCTCACCAGCCCCTGGCCGCTCCTCGCACACATATCGAATCGAGCGAAACCAGTAGACCATCACACGACCGAATCGAAGATGAAGACCACGATGTATGCCGCCGCTGCGGCTCTAGCAACGACTGC
Organism: Mycosphaerella sp. Ston1; assembly: GCA_000504405.2. NCBI lineage: Eukaryota > Fungi > Ascomycota > Dothideomycetes > Mycosphaerellales > Mycosphaerellaceae > Mycosphaerella > Mycosphaerella sp. Ston1. Next base: position 46,025 of record KZ105309.1, read on the forward strand.
ATCGGCTAGACAGTTCGTCATGTATACCCCTGGTGGTGACAGCGATCTTGTGGAGCGCATGGATGCCATCGTGTCGCCAGGAAAAATCAGCGCACACACGCAGTAAGACTCTACTGATAGCTACCTGTATAATGGCTTTGAAGTAACCCATTTTATAGTCAGATCTTCGGCGCAAGCGCAGCCTCGCCGGATATGACTTACGAATCTCTGCAGAAGTCGGACTGCAGCACTGTTGGAAACGCAGCTATGGCGGGAAACTCGCAGGACAAGTCAGTGTACTGGCATCCCTCGTTGTACGCCGAGGCCAAGAATGGCTCCGGCTATGTGCGCATTCCAAGTGGAGGTCACAAAATGTACTATCGCGACGTGGGAAATGCTGCCGACCAGGTGGCTTCGCCATTTGAGTTTCCAAAGAACTTCCACATGGTCGCCGGTGATCAGACGATGCGTGCCGCAAACAGTGTCACGCAGCATCAACTCATCACCGAATGGATTTGCCATACTAGCACTGGAAAGGTCATGGGCGTGGACCAGAAGTCTGGTTTCCCTGCCGACGTGTCTAACTGCGATTCCTATCCTGGTTTCGCCGGATCGATTCACTTCCCCCACTGCTGGAATGGTGAAGCTCCAAAGGTGAATGACAACAGCCACATGTCATACCCAGATGGTGATCCTCAAGGCGGTCCATGCCCAAGCACGCACCCTATTCGCCTCCCTCACATTTTCTTGGAGAACTTCTTCGACCTCGACAAGGTGCATGACCAGATTGAGCCAAATACGTTTGTCCTGTCCCAAGGCGACCCAACTGGCTATGGCTGGCACGCCGATTTTTTCAATGGCTGGGACGAGGGTGCCATTCCACAGCTTATCGAGTCCTGCCCAAATCCCTATTACGGGAATGAGGACGTCGGTACCTGCCCAACCTTCAAAGGATTCAGCACGAAGAGCACCGACTGCAAGATGAAGGCTCACTTCGAGGAGAACAATGACACGCCCGGTGAGTATCTCCCAGGCTGTAACCCGATCAGCTTGGTCAACCCAGCACCAAAAATGGCCGCTGCCGCCCTTGGTGTGTGCTCCGACGAGTGCACTCCAGCCAGCGCACCAAATGCTGGCAGCCCTCCTAGCTACAACCCCTCCTCTTCCTCTTCCATCAGCGCTCCCAGTTACGGCACGGCCAGCTCTTCTACCACATCAAAGGCAACTGCCACCACGCTGGCTACTGCATACTCGGCTCCTTCACCAGCTGCCTACGTCGATGCTGCCAAAGATGCTGTCAAGGATGCTGTTGATGATGCGGTCAAATATGTCACACATGTCGTTACGGTGACTGCAGACCCCTACAAGCGAGACGCCGCGCCAACTCCTCACAAGCGCCACGAGCATGCGCACATGCGAAGACATCAGCGTCACACGTGAAAGTAAGCGTGCTTGGTCGTTCATTTCTTCGGCTGCGATCGGATTGCGAAAGGAGAGAGCCGATCTGTTGAGATGTTACTATTTTGCGGGAGGACCAACTTGATATGATTTCTGTGGTTTTTGGAAAGCGCGAGTGAGCGAGAGAGATGTTATACGTAAATAGCACGAATGATGACATTCGAGGCGTTGAGAAAGAGAGCGTGTCGAACTCACCAAAAGACTCATATCCTCCCTTCCTTTCCGACCTTACAAAAAAAGGCTCCTTCAAAAGTCTTGTATACCTGTCTCACCACCCGGCTGACCATCGCCCAGAAATTCGGGCGTCTGATGATCGATATACAGCTCGAGTCTAGTCCGTTCTTCCTCATCCCGATCATCATATTCTTCATTCTCGTCCACAGAAGTATAATCGAAATCACCATCATCACCTCGCAAAAACCGCATAGTCATCAAATCCACAAACCGCTTCCACGCCCCGTCCTTGTCAGTAGCCTCTTCATCCCGATCCACAGCCAAAATCCGTCCATCCGGTGCGCGCTTATATGTAATAGCGGCGGCCCCACTACTATAACTATAACTATCACTACTACTCATCGACTCTGCTGGTCTTTGGAGCGCCGCGATTTTGGCTTCGCTTCGCATCAAATCCGCCTCGAGGACGCCTGTGTATCCTCTCCGTCGACCCTCTTGCTCGCGCTCCGCGGCGCTCTGGAATCTGCGGACTAGTCTGTCGTATAGAAGTGGATCTGGTTGGGGAGATGAGTTGGCTTTCTTGGGGGGTGGGGGATAGAGTAGAGGGGGGAGGACGAGTGATGGATGGGGTGTATATGTATATATATATATGTATGTGGAGATATGGAGATGTGGAGATGTGAAGATATGGAGATATGGATATATGGATATATGAAATCTTGCTCATGTTCTACATACCAGCGAGCTCGAGGTCTGGAGACGTGAAGTAGTCTGGATGAATGCTTAAGTAGCGCATACGCCTGTTCTTGATACGGATTCTGTGTGTGGCGTTATCGTGTCCTGAGGGGGAGGTTGAGATTTGCTGGTTGGGGGTGTCGAGCGCTGGCCGCAGCACGAGCGACTGGTGCGATGGCGTCGCCATATTTTCTGGAAAACGTGGCATTAGATGGACTGCACTCTCGTGGCAATTTCGCGGCAGGCTGGTGAATGTTGACACAGAGATGGAATATGGAACAAATTGGGCTGGTTCTCAGAGGTGTTGTCAGGGCGGCGATGAGGTCAAGTGTCTTGTCCAATGAGATGCGACATTCTGGCCAAGACGCTAAGCCAGGTCCATGTACTTGACATGCGTCTCGACACACCCATGACGCATCGCATCCATCGGAAGAGACGCGAAAATGCTCCAGTCTCTGGACATCGTTGATCTCCTCTCTCTCCCTTGCACACGCCCTCTCGTCTTGCATCTTCGGCCGGTTGTAGCTCGGTTATTCAGTCACTCGCTGTCATTCGCCCTCCGTCATGTCTTCTACAACACATCGTAGACATTACCGAGCCTAGAGACCGCATCCTTCACTTGCGCACCAACGGACTAGCTACTTATTTTACTGCGGCTCGGGGACTGAAGCATGGCGGGCGGGGACGACATGGACGTGACACTGGGACATCCGAAAGCACACTCGGAGGTCCAGCAGCGAGGCGCACAGCATCAGGGACCACCAGCTCATACTTCTACGTCACCGCTCCAAGGCATGAGGCAACATGAACCTCTGATCAACCACATCAGCAACAACTGGCGCTACGAGAAGAACGGCGTGACCCACAAGACAAAGGCGCATGGAGACAACGGGCGCGATTACAACTGCTGCGACCTCGACGAGGACACGAGCTGTCCAAACACGATACGCGACTTGATTGGCTCACGGAAACTTCGAAGGATGCTTGCAGTACTGGTGCTCGCCGCTGTGGCATTGTACTACCTATGGACACGCTACATGCAGCCGGCTATGGCGGCAGAATGGATGTATAAGGAGGGATTCGTGGAGCAAAGGAATGGATCCTACGGTATCGCGCGAGGTGGTCATCATAAAGACCTGGTTCGTCTGAGAAAGCTGGAGCCACATTTGTTGCCCGGTGGCGAAGCAGATCGTGACGGCAAACGAAGACTGGTCTTCATTGGCGACATTCATGGCTGCAAGAAAGAGCTGCTGAAGTTGCTGCACAAGGTTGATTTCAACGAAGATACGGATCATCTGGTTCTGGTGGGCGACACAGTGACAAAGGGACCAGACAATCTTGGGGTACTGGACGAGCTCATCCGACTCAAGGCCACGAGTGTGCGGGGAAATCACGAAGATCGTCTTCTGCACGTCGCGAAGAAGCTTCGTGCAGACGGTTCGATTCCAGTTGAGGCAGAGAGCAGTAAAGGCTATGCGAAAGACGCCGCTTTAGTGCGCCAGCTTAAGCCTCGTCATTTGGCATACATGCGCGAAATGCCTCTGATGCTTCACATTCCGACCTTACCAATGGCGCGACATCCTACGAAGAAGTCTAGCTCCCCAATAAACGAGCATATCATCGTCGTGCACGCTGGTTTAGTGCCAGGAGTTCGACTACAGAAGCAAGATCCCTATTTCGTCATGAACATGCGGTCCATAAATGGTCGGACCCATGTGCCGTCTGCACTTCGAGATGGCAAGAATGCGAAACCGTGGTATGACATCTGGTGTTGGTACAACGATCGCATTTTTAAACGTCACTCAATGGCCGGCTTTGCGACCGACGACCTTGAAAGCGAAGATGAACAGAGAGATGACACTTCAAGCTGGGCACTTGGTCTGTGGAAGAACTTCTTTGGAAGAAGCAAGGCACATCCGCGACCTCGTGTCGTCATCTACGGACATGACAGCAAAACTGGTCTAGTCATCAACAGATGGTCTAAAGGTTTGGATTCTGGCTGTGTTAACGGGGGAAAGTTGACGGCGTTGGTGCTTAACTCGAAGGGTGAGCAGGAGCTGTTCCACGTGAAGTGTAAGAACTATCGCGACTGAGTTCTCAATCTGGCATCTTCCTATGTCTTTCTTCGATGCTGCGTACAAGCGAGGCGTTTGGTCGGGCCCTATTGGCTTATATACCTTGGAACTACATGCTAGAATCGAAATGCTTGAACACAGCCTCCAGTGGCATCATGATTCTATTGAACGCGGTCTTGGAGACAGAACAGCTGATAGAACCACCTGCAGAGCGCTCCTTAGAGTCAGCTCGAGTGCAGAGATAATACCATTTTCATTATGAGGCACACATACAATGGAATCGGGCCCATGCCTCTGCGTGGTTGATCAAATCACGACTGATGAAGGATGTCGTACATGCATGTATCGACCTTTTCACCTTAAGCCGTCAGTCGAAATCCTACGACCCGTTTCGTTCTAGAAGCTTGTCATGGGACAACGATCTCCATCCGGTGATCAAGCAGAGACTGATTACTCATGTTCTGGCAAAGCTGACGTGAAGGGGGCTCCTGTAGCCTTGAGACACATGATAGTAGCAGCATCACAACGAAGATCATCCACTAGCAACGATCTTCAACAGTGGTTCCATCTAGCATATGGCTTTTCACAGGCTGGCCACCACCATCGAAGCACGAGAGAGAGCCTACTCACCTCTATGTCGCTTTGATGATCCGCGACGTGCTGTCGAAGAAGACTTCTCCGGCGCTCGGGAAGACGTTGATCTCACTTACGACACAAGTCTTTCGTCGTTGTATGCATCCACCCAATGAATTCCACAAGGCATCCACATTCGCCTGGACCAAAGTTGCTAGTTCGAGTCGACTAAGAGTCAAATAGCGGGTTTACCTACCTGGCAAGTTGGCTGGCTCATGAGGTGACTTATTCCTTCTTCTACTTAAGGTATACAGCTGCACTCAGAGCGATGATTGCGCAAGCTGTGAACGCGATATCCGCAACCATCGGTGTCGACGGTCATGGTAATGCCTGCTTGGTCTTGTCATACATTTCAAATAAGAGACCGTTTTACAGCGGCATTATGGTCTGAAATATCACTTCACATCGACAAGGCGTTGTTAGCCGGACACCGTTGCCCTGGCTATGTTATGAGCCAAGGCACATAGCAAGAAGTTCTCAGGCCTCATACACACGGTACTCTGATTGTATGTCGCGATATGAGCTCGTTTTGGGAGATATCAATATCGCAAGCGTCAAGGATGATGGGAATCGCAGAGTTAGGACCGACTATCTGCGCTGGATTGAGCAGGCTCAACCAGAAGCGAGATAGACTTGAGTGGAAAAAATTCCCGAAAGTCATGTCTTTGAGCTAGTTATAAAATTCCTGTCTCTGGCGTTGCTTGAGATGCGTCTAGCGCTAAATCCACCCTATGAAGGCAATATCCCCAAAAAGCTTCAGTATTATAAACATCAAAAACCTTCTTTTCTTTTCTCTTCTTGTTTTTTTTCCCTTTCCCCAAAATCTATTTCGAAGCTTTGAGAGTTAAAACCTTCTTTTCCAAAATGGAAGTGAACTAGCTAATGCGCTGCCGAATCACATCGGCTCTTTTGGCTGAGCTAGTTTCAAAAGGGGAATTATTGCCTCTTCCTGGTCTTTCGAGAGCTTAGCTTATTTTTCAACGACTTCAGCTCGGTAGACCGTAGTAAGTCGCAACAACACTTCGAGCTTTTGGGAAGACGCTGTGCTGTATATGTATCAATCGGTAAGTACCTTAGGTACCCAAGTAGTTGTTTGCGCATGAGAAAGAAAAACAACTCTTGCTGAATGAAAAAAGACTCTTTCGCAAGTATACTGTTATTTTTGTACTGGATATAAATGAGGGCTGCTGTCCGACGTGATCTGAAACTTCAAAGCAAAAAAACAAAAACAAAAACAATCTACTATCTAGGCAGAGTTGTAAGTTGTAAGTGCGCCTAGCACGTGCCTTCTGTCGTTCATAATGTTTGCGAATCTCAGCTTAGCTAAGAGTCAAAGTGTTGCCAGCAACACCAACCACGCCCGCCTTGACCTTTGCGCTTCCCAGCAAGGTGTATGAGTAGGGTACAGTGCCGAAGCTTCCCGTAGGAGCATCGCTCGTTGCACCACCCAGAACGACATCCTTGACCTCGGCAGTGCCCTTGTTCTCGCTGTCAGCGGCCTCGATAGCAGCCTTGCAGGAAGTGAACACGCTGCTTTCGACGAGAACTTTGGCACCCATTCTCGTGTTGATTCCGGTATCAAGGCCCTCGTAGTAGCTGTTGAAGATGTGCGCCATGCCGAAGCGGACAGAAGGCGCACGAGAGTTGATGTTGACCCAGTGGTTGTTCGCGTATGTGACGTGAAGATGTCCAGTATCCTCGTCTGCATTGTCGTCGCTGTGGCCGACGAGAGAGGACTTCCAGTGATCGTGAAACTTGGTGTTGGAGATTGTGACCCATTCACTTGCGTGAGTTACATCGCAGAGACCGTCGTAGTAGTCCTATAGTTCGTTATGGCGGTGCGAGAGTGGAGCATGTACACAGGGGCATGGCTTACCTTATCGTGGTCCATGTCGGATGAAAGATCCATGTGGTCGATCCACACGTTCTGGGCGTCCTGGATGCCGATCGCATCGCCAGTTTCCGCGAGGACCTTGCTCATAGCCAAGTTGCGGACGATGACATTAGAGACGCCCTTGATGTAGAGGGAGATGCCTTCAAGTTTGGAGGACGAATCCAGGCCGAGGATCGATTTGTCACTGGCAACACGTCCCTGCGCATCACCCTTGATGGTGCCCTTGACGAAAATGACCATTGGAGATTCTGCCTTCACGGCAGCAGTGAACGCAGAGAGTGAGCTGACAGTGGTCGTTGTGCCACCCTCTCCGCCAGTAGTGCTGCAAATAACCAGTCAGTAGACGGAGTGTAGATTAGGAATGTGATCCATACCCGCCATTCTGCGAGGCATATCCGACTGGAGTGTCAGCCGCGCTGGCTCTGGTCGCGACAGTCCTGTCGCTGAGTTGCTTGGAGATATCGGCAGGCATAGCAGATGCCAAGGAAGCGATCGCCGCCAGGGCGAAGGATGCAGTGGTCTTCATGATGGTGAGTGTGTCTAGGTGAATGTTCTGTGAGTGAGAGGATGAATGACCTTGAAGCTGTACTGAATGGACTGCCACCGATGAGTGAATAGAAGTGACCTTTATAGCATTCCTTCTTGCACGAACCCACTTTGTCTCCTATGGCGTTACATGACAGAACCGGATGCTGCCAATACCTCGGAACAATTAAGAAGGAGATGAAAGTGAATGGATCCAATCTATGTGACGACTTGCTTGTGTCCACATAGCAGCCGCAGCGGCACATTCCAAGTACTGGTACCTGTGGGCTTCATGGCCTATGAGCCTGCGAGCAGAAGAAACGCGCCGAGCAATCGGACGCTTGCGATGCATAATGGTTGATAGGAGAAATTCATCTACTCCAGACTGTTCGCAAGCTAGTTGCGCCAGTCTTGGCAAGGCTTTGTTTTGGCGATGTCCGCGACGGAGTCGCTTCCAAGTTCAGTACAGTGTTGGTGCGTGCGGTACCATTCTTGGAAATGCCAGTGCAACCATTTTCTGGGGTCATGTACCACTGAATGCGCAACATGCTTGGTAGCCGGTAGCAACACTTTGATCGTTATTTCTTACCACTCTGGATGCCAGTCGCCAGTCGCAGTGACAGAGATGGTTCGTCCATGTTAGTGTTCGTTTCCAGACCAATGGACGAGTAATGGTAGAGATAGTGCGTTTTGGGCGCATGAGAATCACGTTCCGCGGCGGTGAGTACTACCAAGAGGGCATATCGTGTAGTACCAGATGGAAGAGGAAGGTGAGAGATAGAGGAGTGATGTTTCATGAAGTGGTCGATCGGTCAGGACTTGCCGAGAAGCATAGTACTGAAGTTCGGCGTCTCTGCCTCCGGTAGGTGCTCGGCGTGAGGCGCGCGATAAGGCATGTGGTGCGACTGCTGTCACCATCGGCTACGGTGCAGGGACATGCTGGCCACGGCATGAGGCCAGTCCGGAAAAGCAGGCCGAGCAGCGATGCACCCACATTTGGCGTGAAGCAATGCAGGTCCGTCGCCTGCATACGGAGCGGGGCCAGGCCTGGGGAGGTTCGTCTCTTGGTGAAATTCGTCTATTGGTGGAGGCCGTCTATTGGTGGACTTTTATTTGTCTGTTCAAGTTGAGCATGGTCACGCGAATGCATGGTACGTAGAGAGGAGAGGAGAGGAGAGGAGATGCTTGGACATGTGAGTGAAGATCCACTTTGTTTGAGAGCGCAGTCGCAGTGTCTTACTCTCTTTGGTGAAGTGAAGTGGATGAGACAGCGCCGCAGTTCATGGCGCACAAAGTGCCGAATAGGGATGGCGGCCGAAGGAAGCCGTTGCCAGGGGGCAGGTTGGCAGGGTGGGGGAGCAACGTGGCTGTAGGCGTGGCAGCGGCGTGGCGTGGCGGAGCCAGGTTGTTGTGTACGGTATTCTCTGGGGGAACTTCCCGAAGGAGGATCAACCAGTAGTGTACGGAGTAGTGTACGTGTAGTTCCAGTCGAGAGTAGTCGAGGTGGAATATTAATTAATACCTTAATGAAAGGAACCTTAGAAAACAACCAGGCGGATTTACCCACCGCTATTATGCTTACTCATCCGCTGCCTATCTTGCTGTGCTGTAGTATACTGCAAGGTGCTGTATAATACGTGTGCCATCCTGTGCTGCAGTGTACTGTACTGTGCTGAAGTGTACTGCACTGCATCTCGTGGCCGCCGTTCATCACCGCACACCATCAGCGGGCCATCCACATATATCCGCCAGCACGACGTGAACTACCTCCGCCATGTCGCATAGCAGTAAGTGTGCCCGACATCAGCACTGAATACATCCACCTCACATGACGATCTCAACTGACGGATCAAGAAAGAAATACCAGTCTCGCATTCTTCACTGCGCACGAGAGAAACGAGCTGAAGGGCCACTGGGGCTCCAAGTCGACCCGACTCACCCGCGACAGCTTCCTGCCTTTTGGTAGCTGCCAGCTATGCCTCCTGCCTGCCCGTGATCCCGTCTCTTGTCCCAGCCATGGGCACCTTTTCTGCCGGGAATGCGCCGTTAGCAACCTCCTCGCCCAGAGCAAGGAGCTGAAGCGCTTGCGAAAAGAAGCCGAGCGCCGCCGACTGGAGGATGCGGAGGAGGAGGATATAGAGGCTGCCGAGGCTCAAGCCCGCGCTGTCGAGGAGTTTGAGAAAGTGCAAGCCGGTCTGAGTGCCAGGTCGGGCGGCGGCGTTGGCGCACCAACAGGTAGGCAGACAATCGTCGGTCGAGGAAATGGGAAAGTGGTCGTCGAGCAGGATGTCGAGGAAGGGACGGCCAAAGGCACGAAGAGAAAGTTCGAGGTGGACGAGGCCGAGCTGATTCGTCTGGCCAACCAAGACCGTGACAAGGCTAGAAAGCTTATGCAGGACGAGAAGAATGCGAAACCACACTTGCCCGCCTTCTGGGTTGCTGGCAAGACCCCCGATAACCAGAAATCGGATCTGAAGCCCATTAAACAACACCCGACATGTCCTGCAGCTGCTGCCGACAAGCCGCACGACTTCACCCTCAAGACTCTGGTGGCCGTTCAGTTCACGGAAGAAAAGGAAAAATCTTCGACAGACTCGACGGCGTCATCACGCACTTGTCCGGCCTGCAATAAATCTCTCTCAAACTCAACGAAAGCAATTCTGGCTAAACCGTGTGGACATGTGCTCTGCAAGCCCTGCAGCGAAAAATTTCAGAAGTCCCCGGAGAAGTCAGCGCACGAGCAGGAGCATGACGCTACAGTCCGATGTTATGTATGTCAGGAAGATGTGACCCCTGGCAGGAAGACGAGGCGCAAGAAAGACGCTGAGACGGGGGAGAAGGATAGCAAATTAGAGAGAGGTCTGGTCGAGCTGGCTAGTGATGGGACTGGATTCGCTGGCGGCGGCAAGAGTGAGGTCAAGAAACTGGGTATTGCTTTTCAGTGTTGATGCCTTTCCCGCAATTTATGGCTACAATGCTAAGCTACATTGCCTTATCTGTTCTGTATCATACCGCTGTATGTCACCCTGACTACGACTTGCGAAATGTGGTGGAGCTTCCCATATTCGGAGCGCTGCAGGTACCCGAGCAATAACAGTGGAGCGGATAGGCTGAAGATCCACTTCAGCTGTTTGTACTCTGTGGCCTCCGACCATAGTATGTGTTATCACTCACACATCACTGTCTCTGCACTCTCAGCTTGATAGAGACAACACTGTTTACTATCTGCTGCCACGATCAGACGCGACAGATACGGAAGTCTCAACGATTCCAGAGGACCTATGCTCCCATCAAGCCTTTTGTCGGCAATGGCTTGTCCATTGCTGCCTGCCTGCACTTAGCAACATGAAGAGCTCGGAGCTCGACTCCGCAACATGCTCAAAACTAACGACCGGTCGAAGTCTGGTTAGGCTTTGAACATCCCTTGGTACCATTATATACGAGCGAATGCTGGCTGTTCTGATCGAAGCTCGTTCTGGATCCATGGGATCCCACTCGCGATACGTCAATCTTAATGCAGATGAAGACATCGTAAACGAGTTTCTAGTTCATTGCCGTTCCCAAAAAATTCAACTCTCAGGTCCCAAGAGTCCGGATCATGCTGTCAATCTCTGACTTATATAAATTAAAAGAAAAGTCTTCGTTCGCGTGGCTGCGGAGCACATCTGAGACATATAGTCTGTCTCATATACTGTATAACTACCGTTAGCTGCTCATCATGATCGCCCACTTACAAGCCGAAATATTGGGAAAAGCAGGCCCAATATTAGGTAACTTTATATGATCGAGTATATGAATGTCCACTATCCGGCGGGGCTGACTCCTATAGCCGGAGGTTCCGTAGTAAACCTAAGATCATCTGATAACGGGCCGGCCTCGGCGAGGGGTCATGTCCTCACTAAAGGTAAATTCACCACTTACTATATACATGTCCCTCACACACCGTTCTCCTCGCTTCTTCTACCCTTGATCAAGTCCCGTGGAGAGCAGACCATTATGGAATCCGCCAGCAATGTGTGCGTAAAATCGCACATCCTGCAACTCCCCGCAGAACTCAGACTCATCATCCTCGAACACGTCTTTTCCTCCTCCAACACAGCCGGCCTTAAACCGTCCGCCGTGGGAGAAGCTGGAGCCCACATCGACGAACACTACCGCGCCAGCCAACATCTCCAACCCCTCCTGGTGTGTCGACAATTCTACCAAGACAGCAGCCTCCTGGCCTTTTCCCACACGCCCTTCCTCATCTCCAACCTCTTCTCCGACATCCCCCACCGCCTGCACCAGAACCTCCACCCCAAACAAATCGCCGCCATTCGCTCCCTCACTTTCGTAGCAGACAAACGCTACTTCCTCCGACTCCTCGACTGGACCAACAGCCGGCCCTTCGGAGTCGAAACGCTGCACTTACAAACTCTAACTATCATCCTCCATTGCTCGAGCGCCTGGCATTACATGTTTGATCTCACCGAAAAGTTCGTCCGACACTTACGAACTCTGCAAGGCGTGCAACGGATTGTGTTTGTGCAGAATTCGGCTATGGTCAAGGGCGGCTTTCGCACGTGGTATAATCGCCTCGTGGGTCTGATGTTGAAAATCGATCATCGAGAACGTTATGAGAAAGTCCCCGGGGCGCCGGAATTGACTTGGTGGAATTGGTCGTATGATGATGTTAATCATGCTTTTACGTTGGAGGTGCGGCCGTCGAAGGAGATGGTGGAGGAGGAGGAGTATTTGCTGTAGATTTCGCTGCTGGTGGAGGATTTGAAAAGGTATATGGAGAGGGAGGCGTGGATTCTAGGTATGTCTTGTCACAATTGATGTTTTGGATTCGTGTTGGTATTTGGGCTTATTTCGCCTTCTTCCTTTTAGATCCGCGGATCCGGTTGATGTTTTACTGAAGAGACTCGGCACAACGAAGTCGGTGTGGAGGCCAAGGCTGAGCAATTGGAATGGTCGCCGGAGATTCTGGGTAGATGTCAAAAGTTTGCTGATTCGCTCTTGTAAGACATGTACATGAGGAGTACATGAAGTACGAATGCGGTGTGCAGTATTCGCATGTTGGTATTGCACATTCATACAACTACCCACTCAGCATAGCGTACATGCTAGCCAAAACCTCGAGACCGTGTGAGTACAGAAACGCCCCCAACGCCGCATCACAATCGTCGGTCGGCTTATAGACCAGTTTCTATCTGCTCTTCCCTCCGTCTCATGTCAAGCTCTTTGGCCCTCCTGCGTCGAGGCTGCTCTTAGAATGCCGTTGCATTCTGCAAGTCACGGTGCGTGACCATCTTCGGCACATATGATTTGTGCACAACCGTCTAGGTGACAGTGTAGCCACCGTCGACACGAAGATCGGCACCAGTGACATATCCAGCCGCATCAGACAGCAGGAAAGTCACGGCTCCCATGAGATCTTCTGGACGACCCATCTTGCCCTGAGGAATCAGACTGGTCCACTTCTGGGCAAGCTCTGGGTTGTCATCGAGGATCTTCTTGGTGCTATTCATCAAGTTAGCTCCGGTATGTACCTCTCCCTCTCGTGACCGGACATGTACTCACAGTGCTGTAAGCATGTAGCCAGGGCTGATGCAGTTCACACGGATACCTGCGTGAGCCCACTCGACAGCAAGGCAACTAGCCAGGTGTCGCACTGCGGCCTTGGCAGCGTTGTATGGAGCCTGTGGCTGAGGCACGTTGACGATTGCACCACTCATGCTGCCAATCATGACCATGCTGCCTTTGGCCTGACGGGACATCAAGTGCTTGGCGACGGCGCACGACCACAAGTATGTACCATCCACGTTGACTCCCCACAGCTTCTGCATACGGTCGTGTGGGTATTCAATCGCGTCAAAATTCTCGGTGAAACCGGCGGAGGTGACGAGGTGATCGACTTTGCCGTGAATGTCAACAATCTCAGCCATGGCGGCATTCACAGAGTCTGGCGAAGAGACATCGCAGTAGTGGGCTGTGACCTTTGGAACGTCGCGATCAGCAGCACCTGGGTTCTCCTTGCGGAACGTGTCCATGAGCATCTGAGCTTGCTTCTCGCCCTCCTCCTCTGTGAGTTCTGTCAGTCACCCGTTCAATGCCCCCGCAATTAATGAGTAGTGGACTCACTGTTCAAGTCCACAATGGCAATGTTCGCTCCGCTAATTACCAAGGCCTGACTCATGACTAGACCAAGGCCTCGAGCACCTCCGGTCACAATTCCCGTACGCCCCTCTAAGCTGAAGGTCTCGAGTGTGCGCTTGAAGTGAAAGCCTCCACGTCCCTGTACTGGGGTGGAGCTAGGGAGGTTCTCCTCCTCGGGGTACTCGACGCGGATAGTGTTATCTGTTCGCGAGAACTCGCCCTCGTGCTTGAAAGCACCCGGCTTGCCAGTGGTCGAGTATTCGTCGTGCTTGTCTTTGGCGACATCGTCCTCGCGCTTGACGTTTGGTGTGATGCGAATGCCGCGAGTCGCCTGGCGAGCGACAGCGACAGCGGCTGCGGTAGGTGGGCGGACGGCGGTGGTTGAGGCTCTCGAGACCTGGCGGAGGATGTTGTGCTTGAACATCGTGGTGGCTGCTGGTTCTCTGATGAAGAACAGCTCAGGTTGGTCAAGTGGTTGAGGTGTTACTGTGAAGGAACTGGTGGGTAGTGTGGACGGACAGACAGAAATTGAAAATGAAGCTCTCCAGGTGAGCTTTGACGTCGCCGTACCTTGATGATGTAACCCTCCACGCCGAACACTCCACTGTTTCCTCAAGGGGGAAGGGCGGGGGGTCCCAAGAAGTGGTCGTATGGATGATACAGCTCAAGTGAATGCAGTCTGCTCTCGCTCGTGTCATTCACTCACTAGACTATCGGTTTTAATCGCTCAACAGCAGTGTGAGTGAGTGTGCATTGGCGCTGATGTGTTCAACACATTATTATTTTCCAGCACCAGGGAGCTTTGACGTGTTTGACGTGGGTGATCCGCAAGCCGCTGTACTGTACTTGGCTAGCATGCCTAGCATTCCCCTACACAATGCCCCAAATTGTATGCAGGGTCAAGGTTGATGGGTGAATGTAATGCGAGCCACGCCACGCGGACCAGCTGCCCCGATGATTGGTGTGTGGCTTCCAAAAGCCTCCATCAGGCTAAGGTACTCAATGTCTTCTGTTCGCGATGGCATACCGCTCGACAAACTGGAAGATGATGATGTTGACCACAAGATCTCCGAGCGCGTCTTACATAGTACAGTAGTTACAAGACTGCAGTGAAGACTTGCTTGCTGAACGTAATCATGCTGACGATATATGCACAGTGCTGAGTGCTCATCCCGTGCGTTCCAAGACACAGGCCTGCAATATTTCTACTACATATGCTCACCGCTGGTCCCGTCAATCAATATGATGGATCATCTGGCATACTAGCGGACGGCCACAGTCTCCTCTACGGTAGATTGAAAATTGCGAGGCGACATACTAGACCTCACTGTACCTTACTTCAACAAGCAACATCCATCATACGACATGAGCCCGCATGACCAGACCATGTCTGTGTCGCACCTCCAAAATTGGAGTCGGCAAGTCAGGCATCAGCCGCTCATATGAGCTCGGTATATTTTGGAGATTATTGTGAAGGCTATTATTACTCACATTACAGCTTACGGGTTGCAGCTGGGAAGAGCTATGTATACTGAGTGCTGATATATAGCTGGCTTGGCGAGTCCCGACTGAACGACGATTTTCACGACCGAATCAGCTCAAGAACCTCCATCCCGCTCACAAGATCATCCGCAGCAGGACGCCTCTGCAAAGCCATAACCAGCACCTTCACAATGCCCTTCCTGATCAGACGTCACCCTAAGAATCTGGCTCGCAGCCCACTTCGGCGTCTTTGCATGCAGGCTTGATGAGGATGAAATACATTCGCTTATCCACGATGACTGTTTTCGCACTCGATAATTACCCAGTGCCTTGTTCGAATCTGACAAGCACAACAAGCTCTTTCTGCCGGACCTAAGGCTGGGCTATGTGGATTCGAATCGGTGGTTTGGTGGTGGTCCTGGGGGTCCAGTAGTCTTCTGTCGTATTTTGTATCGCAGACTTTTGGTCGCAGTAAGTTTGTATCAATAGAACTGGAAGAGTGTCTGCTTGATGAAGCGTGAAAGGGAGCAGCACTGCACTCCCTTGCTCTTCCTACCATCTCCGTTTCATTCCTCCTACTGTTCCCATTTTCCCAGCATGGCCTCGTCACTGGAGTGGAGTGAAGCCGATGGTGGTGAGTCACCAGACTGCGATGTCCTTAAGCGACATGGGGACTGAGCTGCGGCTCATAGAAGCATAATTGTAGTGTGAGATTTACTGCTCTGGTTGCAAGTACGAGTAGCGTCAAGAGAGCTAGATTTTCATATGTTTGTCCTGTTGTCAAGCTATATAGGCGTCTGCTACAGGTCCTTCTACAGCTGTACGGGCACAGATGCAAGGTACGGAGAAGTGAGGTGTTGGTGTGGCAAAACAGGCTTGCGATTCAGCCCAAGACGTCACTGCTGCAGCCCAACAGCTTCACTACATGATGTACAGTATGTCAATGGAGGAGGCTGGTTGCAGGTTGGGCTGCAGAGGCTGGAGTCGTCGTCGTAGACTCGTAATCGAACCCAACACGATCAATAACAAGGATGTCTCGTCGATGAACGAGATGCGCAAGACGGCACATCGGGTTGAGCAGAGGGCAATATGGGTATTGTACATGTAGTGTACGGTACGGCAATCGGTCGAGGTTCTGGGTGGGAGTCGGAATACGTTGTTGTTCACACATAGAGTTCGTCTTGGTCTGACTCTGCTGTGAGTGCACCACCAGTGACCACCGCTCAACAGTTGAGAAGAAGAAGCTCGCGTGCGAGAGAGACGGGCAACCCCTGTCGTGGCTGGGAGGGAAAAGGCCGATGCCCGTCATGGTCGCGATGCAGTGTGTTTCAGTACACATGCATGAAGCTGTCGGGTTACCTTACTGTAAGGTCAGGAAAAGAGATGGCTGCCCAGCGCGTGGTGGTGCCCATCGCCGGACGCAGGCCGACGTCATTAGTTCTTGTTGGTGAGAGAACGAGCATGATGGATCATGCATGCCATGCCTCCACCAGGTGGGCGGGCGGTCGGGCGGTCGGGCGCGGGCTCGATGAGAGCAGCGGGACAGGACGACGACACAGGACAGGATAGGGCAGGACAGGACAGGACACAGGACAGGACAGGACCTGGACAATGATGGAGTGAGTTGGGATTATTGGGATGGAACTCACTATTCCACCACTTCTAGTCGTTCTAGGTAGTTCTACTCGTGGTTCCATCTGCTGATGCTGCTCGCTTGCGCGCCCACTGACTACTGAGCTACTTGACTAGTTCTAACTGCCATCCACCTCTTTGGGACGTGCAGTCACTCTCTCACTGTGCCTTGGCCTTTGCCGTTGCCTTCACCCCGCCCACCGTCCACCGCCACCGCTTCCGCTTCCGCTACAGCCACAGCCGCTGCCGGCGAGCTTCGCTGATATTATCGTTCTTTCCTGCATTGGCTTGCAGCTCCGACACCTCACCGCCCGCCCAATAAGTGAGAGGAGTAGAAGAGACAGAGAGAGAGAACAGGGGGAGAGAGAGCAGAGGAGAGGAGAGGACAGCAGCTGGACCTGCCCGCTGCCCGCTGCATCCACATCTACACCCACACCCACTCTGACACTGGCGACTGCTCCTCGAGAGCATCAGCTGCTCACCTGACACAACAGAAGGCGCTGGAGAACTGCCTGCCTGCCTGCCTGCCTGTCTGTCTGCCCGCCTGCCTGCATCTGTGCGCGGGCACGTCGATGGTCGTCCATCTGATCTGGTCAATCAACAACCGGTCACAACTTCAACTGCCTCTTTCACTCCACTTCCATCTTAACGGCCGCTAGCCTGTACTGTAAACATGTCTCGGCATCCGCGAGAATACCCGGTGGCCGACCGCTACCAGGACACCCAGAGCGACTTTTACCGACGTCCCCGGCGAGATCGTGACTACGACGACCTGGAGGTGGACATCACCCGCGAACGCTATCCAGACGAACGACGACCCCGTCAAGAGACGGTGGTCAAGGAACGTGGAGATACTGTCGTTAGTGAGCGTCGTGGGCCTCGCGTGCCAGACTTCTTGCGAGAGGATTATGGCAAGTCGTCGTCTTCAGGGCAGTTGGTCATTCGCGAAGAGAGACGCGAGGAGGACGTCTCTAGCAGAGCGCCAACGAGACGGCGACGCAGCGTCGAGTCCGCGCGAAGTCGCCCTGCCCCAGAAAGAAGCGAAGAGGAGACCAAAATCATATTTCGAGAGCGCGAGCGGGAGCGACGCCCACCATACCCAGAAACCCAGGTAGACGAAAAGGAGGAAATCGTGTTCAGGGAACGTACACGATCACGACCTCCACCACGTGAGCGAGCCGTTGAGAAGGAAGAGATCGATATTCGAATCACTCATGATGACCGTGATCGCCGACCGTCACCACCTCATAGCGAAGCACCTATCGAGGAGATTCGCTTCAGACGAGGAGGCGGCGAGAGACCTGGTCCACCACCTTCAAAAACGGTCGAGAGAACTGAGATTGACATTCGCGAGCGTGAGCGTAGTGCTGCACCGCCGCCGGCGCGGTCAAGAGTGGAAAGGGAGGAGATCGACATCCGAGAGCGACGCTCACCAGCCCCGCCACGTAGTGAGCGAGGAGAGATGGACAGAGAAGAAATCATCTTTCGTGAGCGCCGCTCTCCACCAGGACGAGGACGAGCCACTTTCGATGAGATCAAAATACGCGAGAGCAGCGCTCCTCCGCCCCGTCATCGCTCTGCGAGTCGGCCTCAGCTCATTGCCAGGAAGGAGGAAGAGTGGATAGTGCGCAGACCACGAACACCCTCGCCACCTCCACCACGCGACTATGAGAAAGAAGAGATCATCATTCGAAGAAGAAAGGAGCGCACTCCCTCCCCAGAACCAGAACCGGAACCACCTCGCGAGCCAACGCCAGAGCCTTCGCCGCCGCCTCCGCCACCATTAGAGCCAATTTATCGACCACCAATCATTCAAGAAGTAATTACTCATCACCGACACATTGACCACGGCGTCGAGCGTGCTCGATCACCAACGCCTCCTCCACCTCCAGCTCCTGCACCGCCGAGTCCACCACCGCCGGAGACGAGAGAAGATAACTTGGAGATCGAAATTCACCGCAAAGGTATGCGTAATGGTAAGGCATACGAAGAGGAATTCACGATCGAAAAGGACTCCTGGGACCGCGACGATCGCGTTGTCGAGCGCCGTCGTTCAGTCAGCGTTGACCGGAAGCGATCTATGAGTGTCGCTACACGCCGACGCTCACCGTCACGCAGCCACCGTCATTATGAAGACGAACTTGACGAAGAGGCAGAGTACTATAATCGCAAAATCTCGTCTCGGGCGTATCCTGGCGAAGCATACAATGGTGCGACTCGAGATTGGGGCCTTGTTGACATCCCTCCCGGAACTGAACGTGTTCGAATGGATGGAATCGGTGGCGGAGCTCAAGAAATCACTTGGGGACGTTACAATGGTGAGAGGCGCGGCAAATTTATCTCGGGTGATCGTGTTTACGAGACCCCATACGGTAATGGATACGCATCCCCGCCACCGCTTCCAGCACCCGCTCCTCCTCCGCCACGTGAAGAACGGAGGGAAACCAAGGAGGAGATCAAGATCACGATGGATCGACGTACGGGCGGCGGCAGCCATAAGAAGCGTGACAAGATGTGGACTGAAGTCACCAAAGACCTGGTGATTAAGGAAGCTATTGAGGAGATGGGCTATGAGTACGAAGAGAGTGATGAGCACTTCTATGTGATGGAATACCTAAAATATGTAAGCAAACTCCTCACCAGCGTGATGAGCATTCAGATTCTAACAGCGGCCTAGGAAGACGTACTCCATCTGGTGGAAGTGACCGAAGACATCAAGCGGGAGCGCCGTGAGCGTATACGCGAGCTTCAGTGGCAGAGGGAGCAGCGTGAAGCTCGTCCCAAGATGATAGCACCACCTCCTCCTCCGATACCAGCACCACCGAAGTCTGTTTATGACGAGCGTATCTACGAGCGTGAGGTCATCATTGATCGCGATGGTCGCAGATATCGGCACTAGAATGTCCGTGGATGAGCAAGACATGGAATGCAGCATCAGAGAGGCTTGGAATTTGAAAAAAGAGGCAGTGTTCAAGCGAAGAGCGGTCAGTTACAGAGAGGCACGACATTTCTAGCGACAACCTGGGAACGGAATAGAGACAGGCATAAGTGCATTGCTTGCCAGCAGCCTACGAAGTAACGAAAACCACGACATGCATTAGTGAGTAAGCAAAGCACTGGTGCGGCGTTATTTTCTGCTGGGCGCTGGGTTGCTGGCTCATTTGGGTAGTTTTAGCAGTGATGTTTTGATGGTGTATTCGGTTCTTTCGTATATTCATCGCAGCAGGTCACACATACAAGTAGCTCTTGTGTGCAGACTTCACGTAAGCAAAACTCGCCGTTGAAACGACTATCAGGACCAAGAGCTCGGATGAGGGCGATCATTGGAATGGAACGATCATGTGATGTTTGGAGTACATGGCCTAATGTAGTAGGTGCTACATGTAACTCCGGCTAAAGGTAAAGCCGTCTCCCCCGATCCCTGTCGATAGGTAGAACTATCTACAACGCATCTCCATCACATACAAATCAAACAGCCAGCCCTTCTCGTAAGACAAAAACATCATGCATCCCAAACAAATCATCATTAGGCATCATCACAACTTCCCCACACCAGCCGTGTTGGGCACACTACTCGCATCCGCATCAGCGGCCGCAATGGTCAAACCCTTCAGCTTGCTCAAACTGTTCGAACCATTGCGATCTCCCAACGCACTTCCCGAATCCTTATACGTATTCTTTGCGCAACTCCTGCCCATGGCACTCGCACACGCCGTCGCGACGTTAGTGGGGGCATACACGCTCCCTGCGAAATCTTCCTGGACGCTGGTGACGTTGTCGAATGTCGAGCCTTCGACGAGGTTGTATGATGAGGAGTCTCCTTCGAAGGCGTGGCCGGAGTTGTCGGCCCAGTAGTTGTTGACGGCGTGCAGGAGAGTTCCTTTGTCGATTTTGGGGGATCGGCCGGATGTGTTGTGGATGTAGTTTCCTTTGAAGGTGATTTGGTCGTTTTCGCCGGTGAAGTAGAGGCCCCAGTAGCTGTTGCCGTCACAGGTTGCCGAGTAGGGAGATGTACCGTCGAATTCGCTGTTGGTGATGGAAATTGCCTTGTTGGTGTTGTAGCCTGCTACGATCATCATGCGGCCGATGAGATTGATCTAACGAACGGGAGCGGGTCAGTGGTCAGTATGAGGTGGTAATGGAAGAGAAGGACTGATTGGAGCTATCTCTTACTTTGACGTGATCAATCCAAACCTTGGAGCAGCCGTTGAGTGTGATTGCGTCTCCGCCCCAGACATATCTAGATGGCACAGAGGTAAGCGTGGATACTCCCATATAGCCAGTGTCCCTGGGAAGCATCGTAGACATGTAGCGTTATACGGGCTTCTCGACACTACGATTTGGTAGGATGAACGTACTTTGGATTGAGACCGGTGATTTGAATGTTCTGGATAATGACATTGCTGACACTATCCTGAAGGGTCAGGCCTTTGCCCTTGATAACACCCGAGGTGCCTGTGCCAATGATGCTCTTGTTGCTTTTCACTTTGATGGGTGATAATCCGGCTTTGTCATATGACACCTTCACCGAGGCTGCATCAGACTGGTAGTTGTTGCACCAGTCATCTTTGTTAATGGCAAGTTGACATGCGGACCCTGTACCCCAGGGGGCACAGCCCGTCTCAGTGGCAGTACCTTCACTACCAGTGAAGTCGAAGGTCTTGGACAAGACGATAGTCAACGCATCGTCGGACTGGAGGTACTTGACAAGCTCGTCCGTTGTGGTTGGAGTGACAGTTTTGCCAGCAGCTCCGCCAGTCGTACCAGTCGCAAAGCCAGGGGCCTTGCCAGAGACAGACTGTGCCAGGGAAAGAGGATTGACGACCAGCGCCAAGGTGAGCAGAAATTGAGCAAGCATGTTTGAGGTGCGGTATAAGATGGAGAGTGAGTGTGTGTAGCTTGCTTGCACAAGGCGAGATGTTACTGTTGTTATACTCTTTCGGCATCTTTAAGTATAAGGCACTTCCCTCATATCTGCCAAACTTCCATACCTATGGACGCGAATTTAGGGCAGTCTGCCAAGTGGAGCGACGAGGCTTGGAATCCACTATACAGACCACTAACTCGAGACAACGCAGGTCCATTGTTCCTATATCTCGCGTAGCACGCGATAGCTGCTGTAGCGGAGTATGACCTAAAGTGGCAGTTGGTTTTGCAAGCTGGAACTGGCGAGCGTGCACTGTGTCGATCAGGACCATAAATCGTATTGCGGTGTAGCACAGCCCGCTTTTGGAATCTGTTCTGTACACAGTACGCAGCGTACCTACATGATGCGTATAGAGATATCCCGTCCAATACCATTCAGTCGGTGGCCTCTGTGTACGTAGCTGGAGCGGCGCTGGATGATGAAACCAACCAAGCACGGCTTCGACTAGGTGCGGTCCGTCTCTCTGGAAGTACGGGCCGCCTACGACTCTTCAGCGCTCGGTGCATGTTCGATGCCCGCCCGGGAGACGGATCATAAGTAGAGACCGAATATACCGAAGGCACCGAATCCACCAGAGAGGATGTGGTCGGTGAGCGAGCCAGCTTCATGCGCAGCACATGCGTATATATTGACATCAGTCCTCTTACTGTTTGGCTCTCTCTACGTTGCTTCATACCTTCCCCTCACACTGGAGGCGCTGGTTTGCGGGCGTCAAGGATACTCCCACGTGTGAAGACGCGCTACTGTCTGTACCACAATTACTGTACAACCACACAACGGTCTACGATATTGTGTCCACAGCGGCCTGCCTTATGCGTACCTTAGCCCAATCAGACGTCGGCCGAATCCGCTGGCTCATATTCTCCGGACAGAAGATGATCTGCACGGGCCGAGTTAATGCCTGCATAGACCACGGGTCGCGTCGGTTCGAAACCCCGATTCGGTATTCGTCAAGATCCAGAACCTCCTCGATTGTAGCAGGTTGATGCTTCCCGTAGCGGTTCTCTGGATCCGACGCAGCAGCGCGTTACACGTGGAAGCACGAGTGAAGCGCCCTGGCTATCGGCGTGTTATCTTGATGACTTTCATGTCTCAAGCAGTCCTCGTACCATGGTATAGGACCTGGACCCCTGTCAGGTCACCGTCCAGCCGGCACACATGCAGAACAGGTGTAGCGTCGCGTGGCGCAGGCGAAGCGCAGTCCACGTCACAGTAGTAGTTACTGTAGTCTGCAGCAGACTCATCGATAGCGACCTTGAGCTTCCCAAAGGAGGTCACGCAATCAGCGGATCCCGGCATCTTGGACGACCGTTTCGGCATCATCCGAACTGTGTATCAGGCCAGACTACAGTGTGTGGCGACATACTCTTGCAATAAACCGACCAGTGCTAGAACTTCCGAATGCCTTATGAGGCTATGGCTGACTCCCCAGATACTGAGCCGGACCGCGTCCTATGTTTGGTCATAATATCCGTTATTGAATTGAGAGCAAGCAGGTCCTCGTCTAGTAGCATTACGTCCTGTCATCACAAGACGTTTCGAAAATACAAGTTCTGCTTATCGGTCAAGTCTGGATCTCCCAAGCTATGCTTCTCGCTTTCATCCAGTCCATGGGAAGCCCTTCTCTTGTTTTCTCGCCACAGCAGAATGTGGAGTGCAGATGAAGCCAGCAATCGAGCTTGCGTAGCATTCTGCGTTCCAAAGCTTTGTCGTAGTCGCGAGCCTCATCAGCTGGTTATACCCCATGCGAGATCGCTGAACACGCCACATCCTCTTCTGACTTTTTGGAATCAAACTTGTTCGAATCTTGCTCAAGCATAGCAGCAGCGCTCATCTTGTGTTTAGCAGTCATGACCAAGTCAGTGCAACAGTCGATCGTTGATGAATGGAGTTCAAGGTCTTATAAGCTGCTGAGGCGTGTATGGTCTCGGAGGTTCGTATAATTCTTGCGGTGCACCGGACGCAAAAGTCCATGCCGTCTCAGAGGTGTGATATGATACAGGTAGCAAAAGGCGAGAGTTGCAAAACTTCCATCACAATGCAGAGTCGTAGGTCGAAGTGCAGGACTACATTCGTTCTGCTAGCTGAAGTTCACGTGGCTGTCCTTCAGCGTATTTTCAGTTGTCCGAAGTGCTGGAACTCTGTACTATCGTGAAGCATGGCCGCGAATGCAAACTTTGGCAATTGTCTCTCGGACTATGCCAGCGTCGAAGTTGTTTCTGGGCGGCATCGCATCGCGGAATAGCTCCACTTGTGCAGTTCAACGCGCATTAATTTCTATCAAGGAGGGCAGAAGCGTAGTCGACTTAATTGCCGCAGAGCTGTGCCATGCCTGAGGTGATAAGTGAACGAGGCCGTCCAAGTTGCCTTCTTCCTTCAGGCTGTAGCCTGTGAAGATCATACCATACTTAGGTATATGTATGGTAGGGAGGCCAGTTTCATCGACTTCTCGGGGCTTCTTCCATCACACGAAGCTGCATCGATCGTTGTGATGTCGTCTGATGACCAAGTCCGCCTGGGGACCGCTTGGGGACCGCCTGAGGACCGCCCATAAAGTGTGTCGGCCAGTGTTCGCGCGCAGCAGCAAGCGAATTGGACCAGGAAAACACCAGACACGTATTACGAAGCTCTGAATGAAGAAAGCTTTCATTCACCGCAGAGGATCACGCTGCCTCGTAGCTGCAAATGCCCCGATCCGCGATGCGAAATGTGGTGTTGTCGTTGACCGTTGCGCGGACAAGTCCACTCCTGCTCGTGCTCCTTGCTCCTGCGCCTACTGGTATACCCTCCACTTACATGACCACTCTTCGTATCCGGATCGGCCCATCAAGATCCGCGATAGTGACATCTTCCCCAATAACTTTTCCCTTCCTCAAAATCTCACAGTCCCCGAATTCCCTCAATTCGAACGCCAGCTCGTATACACCCGGGAGAGCCTCCTCCCATTTCTCATATCCTAGCTCCGCAAGCTGCTCCTTACTGAGCTGAGTAGCGACCTCGCTCGGCTTGAAAACTTCCGGCGGCTCTGTCTGATCGAGCATTTGGAGAAAAGCGTTTCTCACAGCTTCGCTCGTCGCAGCATCGGTGGATCGTGCTGGGCCTTTTGGGTGGATACCCCAAAACCATTGATACCATGTTTGAGCGGGCAGTCGGGATTGCGATCCGAGTTCTTTGATTTTCGCGTCGCGGTCAATTCGGGCGTCCATCGTGGTGATGTATGTAATGCTCGAGTGGAATGTCTGAAAGCCAGTGGTGAGGGCCTCGGAGGCGGAAGGAACGGTCTGTACGATGAGTCAGCACGGAACGTCTGGGATTGGCGGCAGAGAACAAATGTAGAAGTGCTACCGAGATATCTCATCATTAGTGATCAATAAATGATCGTGCTACACATGCTCGCAGTCAACTCGACGTAGAGGCTGATGATCGTCTTCGCCGAGAGCTGGGAAAGCACGGGAGAAGCCTGAGACTAACGATTGACTACCTCCACGGGGTTCTTTGTGCACGCTGAATCTTGATCATCACGCTCTTGTAGCCGTGAACCTGGCGATACCGATGAAACCAATCATAGTAGGACCGTATCACTCCCAACAGCACAGCATACATCATGTGCTTGTTGCAGGTATCCCTCGTCCTGGATGCTGCCAGCGCGAAGAGGAAGATATCAAGTGTGTATGTAGCGCTTGTAGACTGATATCCTTGATTCCATGTACGCAGAGGCGACGCCTGAGTACCCAGCGTCGTGCTCATTGAGGTCAGCATACTGGGCTACCTGCAATAGCAGGTCTACAGTACAGTCCAGGGTTTGGAGCTTGTGCCTCATACATCGGTACTTACTATCAGATCCGAGCGCAAGTACCGCTGCTAAAGCCCACGTCTGGTTGTAATACATTGCTACGACCGCCCTCCGACTGGCGTTTTCTGTGAATCAGGTCATCATTATACGTGGTGGTATCGCGAAGAGCCCTAGCGCTGCGAGCTTTCTCCGCGGAAACATGAGGTAGTCATGTAATGATCTCCGTGATTTCCTGCATATTGGCGGCACGCGTGAGAGTCTGGCAGGCTCGGAAGCACAGCAATCAAAGTCCGGTACAGTATATGTACAATACGCGGTCAAATCAATGGTGAGACTCTGCTGGGTGGCGTGTAGCTGCAGGGCTGTCATGCCTCAGTGATCGAGAACTCGACATTCTCGAATTTTCTGCTCCGCGGATATCGGCGACGCGATGCTTGTGGAGATAGCCTTATAGAAAGAAAGCACGAAGGAAGTGAAAAAACGAACGACGAGGTGGGGTGACGGTCGATCTGATTAAATGTCTTGGCGGTCTTGGCGGCCATGACACGGAGCATTCGACTCCTGTCTGGCGAACTCATTCATTACACCACGACACACTCTCTCTCGACACGCACATCCTCTACATACACCTACATGCTCGCTCGGTCGCTTGCTGGCCGGTGAGACAATACTTCCACGGTACGCGCTTTTATTTGCGAGGTTGGCCCTTTGTTCAAGCAGGAAAACCACAGTCGCCACTTTCGCATTCGCGCCTTATCCGCTATCAGATCCGACATCGCCAGCAATCCTGCCCCGTTGGCCGAAGATAGAAGGTGAGTAAGGTAGTTGATCGCTTTCTCCCGTCGTCTTCTCCCCGCCGCGAACTGGACAGCCCAGCAAGCAGCCCAGCCCAGCCCACAAGCCCTGCGCAGCCGCCGGCGCCGGCGCATTTTGACGAAAGCGCTGAGAGGGGCACGACGACAACATGTGCGACGACGACGACGACGACGACGACGACGACGACGACGGCGGCGACGACGCGACTGCCGCGACTCAGTGCCACGTGTATTTCCGCGCGCTCCAGGCGTGCGCGGGTGCGGGTGCACTTGTGAGCGGAGCAGGAGCAGTGGCCACTACTGCGAAACAGACCGGAGTGAGCGTCAAGACTCAAAGGGCCTCGGTTTTGCCCGTCGGAAGAGTTTTTGACGGACGTTGACGTCTTCTGTTCGCCGGCGCGCAGATCTCCCCTCCCACCAAAGCCCTTGTCTTGCCCCTCCGGTGACATATTACCGCTCTACACGTCCCATGATCTGTTGCCGTTACATTTCTAATGCTTTGAAACCCACTCACGCATTCCCAACAATCACTGACGATGTCTTCTCAGTGCAACAACACTCTCCTTGTACAATAACGCTTGTCCTACACCAGATCCTGCCAGACTTGCCTCAGCATGCCTTCACTACAATCTCCGATACGGCCGGCCAACAGACGCCATAGTTTCTCTGGCTTTGGCAAAGGACTTACCCTGCATCGCCACAAAAACATCCCCCACAACGAGACCAGTGATCCAACGAACCCCATACCGACAGAGCCTCGCAACACACCAGGCATGAACTTGACCGTTGAACAGAAACTGCGGTTGAGCAACCTGACTAGCTCAATGTCTGCAAACCCTAGGTCAAGTGGAGAGAGCCTTGGACTCTATACAGACGATGTTCATACCAGCGATTCGGAGGCTCCTTCGACTCCGCTTACCGAGCCGAGCGATCTAGTGGAGGACTCGATCAAGAGTATCAATGGCATGTCGTTGAGTGGTGAACAATCCACAATGAAGAAGCGAAGAGCCAGCACGACTTATGCGGGTAATGTGGACGACATCAGGAGGCTTATCGGGAGCGGAACTGGCACCAAATTTCTGCAAAAGTACTGCTGTGGTGAAGGATGCTGTATGCTTGAATCATTGCCACTCCATACGGATGAGGTTGCATATGCACCCATTCTCACACCCAACAACGATGCATATCGATTCCTGAACCTCGACCTCCGATCACTGTCCCTAGACACGGAGCTCACCAAGCTCCCAGACCCGCCGGCACAGAAAGTCTCATTTGGAACGATTCGCCGACAGTCGATTGTCGAAAAATTCCCCAACGAGTCAATGCACAAGCACGATGCCGACGAGGTCAATGAATACCCACCAGAGTATATGAAGCCGCATCCACCCTACAGTATATTCAATGCGCCCATTTATGGTGCTCGAGAACTCACTAAGCCTGGTGCCGAAAAACGAACCTTTCACTTTGATATTGATGTCACTGAATACCCGGAAGAGGGCGGTGTGGATTTCAAGGTCGGCGGAGCCATCGGCATTTGCCCACCTAACGATCCTGCAGTCGTGGAGGATATTCTCAATCAGCTTGGTGTGCCACGTTTCCAACGAGACAAGGCCATCCGCCTACGGACGAACGAAGGACGATGGCCCACCATCTGGGGCGACGAGGGGGCCAGGGAACTGGTGACGACCCGCAGAGAGATTTTGACGTGGACTGTGGATATTTCTTCTACAGCACCGACCAAGCCATTATTGAGTCTGCTGGCCGAGCATGCCTCCGAGCCCAATGAAAAGAAGATACTGCAGTACCTCTGCAGCGCACAAGGCCAGGCTACTTTCTGCGACTTGAGGACCGGTCCACATGTCACGCTTCAACAATTACTCCACGCCTTCCCGTCTTCGAAGCCGCCGCTCGAGGCGCTTTGTGGTGTTCTCAACCAGCTCATGCCACGCTTCTACTCGCTCTCCAACGACCCGCACGTTTCATCTGCCAGAGAGGGTCTAGCCGGCCGCAGACTCATCGAGATGGCAGTTACGATTCACGAAACGAGCAACTTCGACGGCCGTCAACGCTCAGGCGTCGGGTCAGGATTCATGGAAAGGATTGCCAAGCGCTTTATTGAACACGATGAAAAGGCGCGAAAGGAGGCTGATGCACGTGGCTTCATGCTTCAAGAAGGCGTTGCCGGCCGCCGACTCAATCTCCATGTGCCCATGTTTCGTGGACTCATGTCAAACCCACTTTCAAAGAAATTCAACTCCGATGGGCCGATGGTACTCATCGGAGCTGGTGTCGGTATGGCTCCGTTCCGCGGCTTCATCCTGAATCGACTGAAGAACGCGAACTGTGCGAATAAGATCTGGCTCATCCAGGGCATCCGGGATACTATGCTGGACGAAATATACAAGGGCGAACTTGGTGCGCACGAAAAAGACATCAAGAAAGTGGTACAGTCTCGCGCAAAGACACTACCGCCCGTCGCGGAAGATGACGACGGCGTGCTCGATAATGCGGACAGCGATGACCCTGCGAAGGTTGTCGACCCGAAGAAAGTCGACAAAGTCGCCAAATATGTTCAAGATGAAGTTCGACAACAAGCAGATATCGTGTGGTATGTCATCAACTCACTGGATGGCCGCATTTTCGTCTGTGGATCTAGCAAGGGCATGGGCGAAGGTGTTGAAGCGGCACTCATTGATGTTGCCATGGACAAGGGTAATCTCGACTATGAGACTGCGAAGCAGTTTTGGGAGAGCAAGACTCAGGCTGGACAGTACATTGCTGAAACCTGGTAGGGTAAGCAAACCTTACATATGCGCCGGATTCTTGTCCGATTATGTCGAATGCATGGCGTTGGAAAGGCGCTGTGGAGGAAGAGTCTAAAAAGCAGCAAACAGCAGGAGGACAGGGGCTGGAAAGTCGGCCATTTTGATAGCGTTCTCGCGATAGGTTTGATCCTTTTGAGGAGCTCATGCCTTGTACACAAGTCGATTTGTATCATTCTCCCCTAACGCATGCCGAGCCGCTCTTTTCAATTCCACGCGCTTGAACTCAATACATCATCTATGTAAGCAGCAGCTCGACGATCAGCAGCTAGCTTGCCATATGAGGCTAGCGTCAGTGCGGATTATAGCCCGCTTGTGATGAATAACACCAACAGGTGGATCATGTCAGCATTTAGCAGTGCTCCACCACCGACACTTGAACCTCGTTTCTGGCCACGTTGTTACGAGGGCCAAAGACGGCAGTTCCTGTGAAGGAGAAGAGTATGATGGCATCATAAGCACAGGAAGCATGCGGGATCGTGCTGCCAAGTCACTCGGCGCCGTGCTCGCTGTGCTGGCTGTGCTAATAGCATATCTGTTGATTCTCGATCCGCACGGCGAAGACGCAATGCATCGTGCTGCCCCACTCCTCACTCGGCTTGTGCCAGCATCGTTCTTCTCGAAGACTCATATCACCTTCGCTCCCAGAGTACAAAAGGCCATCCCGCCAACTGTTTCGTCTTTGGTCGTCTCAACAACAACAACAACTACTACTACTACTCCTACCTACACTCCACCTTCGAGATTCTTCAGTAACACCTCCTCAGCCATGGCCAGCAAGCTCACCTTCAGCGAGGCCGTACAGCACCGCCGTACCATCTACAACCTCACCAAGCAGTCCACCATCTCCGATGACAGAATCAAGGAGATTGCCACCCAAGCCATCAAGGACGTGCCTTCGAGCTTCAACTCGCAGTCTGCTCGTCTTGTCGTGCTGGTCAAGGAGAAGCACGACGAGTTCTGGGGCATTGTCGAGAGCATCCTCAAGACAGTTGTGCCGAGCGAACAGTGGGAGCACACTGCAAGCAGACTCAAAGGTTTCCAGAATGCCTATGGAACTGTAAGTTTCTAGTCTTTTTTGCCTCACTATAATACCAGCCCTACTCCTACAACTACAACAACAACCCATTTACTAACAGCCCAATAAAGATCCTGTTCTACGAAGACCCCGAACCTATCAAGACCTTGCAATCCAAATTCGCCGTCTACGCCGACAAGTTCCCACAATGGTCCGAGCACAGTACAGCCATGCACCAGTATGAGCTGTGGACTGCGCTGGAAGCTGAAGGTCTGGGCTGCAATCTGCAGCACTACAACCCACTGCCCGATCAAAAGGCCGCCGAGGCGTTTGGTGTCCCGCTCGACTGGTCTCTCAAGGCTCAGCTGGTTTTTGGTACACCCGCAGAAGGTGCGAGAGAAGGTCTGCCGACAAAGAACCAGGAGCCTGTTGAGAAGAGACTGTTCTTTCATGGCTTTTAGGTGAGGATATGGAATTGGAAAGGAGAAGGAAAGACTAGACCGATCAGACCTGGATTGTTGATGACATAGAGAGAATACAGAACGTGAACTCAGCAGCTTGCGGAAGTTTAATCGTATCTTACTATCATTCTACCAACTGACGCTACTTCGCTGAACACAGACCACTGAATTAGAATGAAGTTCATCTTCTTCGAACGTTCTTCAACAGTAAGGGTTACCTCTGTTCGCCATCGCCGTCGCTGAGCATCCTCATCTCTTCTGGCCTTCTTTCCTTCAATCTCCACAAGCCCATGCACATCGCGCGGAAAGAAAGCACTCCTGGGTATCTCGTACTTGCAAAATTCAAATATGAACAGCAGAATCGTAGCGCAAGCCAAGGCGTTTAGTCTTCAGTCAGGTCGACCATCTCGATGCCAGAATCTGGAGACGGGCGATGACGCTTCCTGGTAGAGCCTTCGCCAGTAACGGAGACCTCCTCAACATCGCTGTCGCCGTGGAAGGAATCAGAGCGTGCTCGCTTCTTCTGGACTTCTTTCTTGATTTTGATCTGCTCTTGCTCACGTTGTCGATGTCGTCGAACGAGCTCTCGTGCTTCTTCTGGAGAGAGATCATCCGGATCGCGTTCCTCGAGTGGGATAGGGGAGGGGCTGCGCGGAATCACGCCTTCGATTTGAAGATCTTCTGTGCTGAAGTCAGTCATGAGGTGTCAAGCAAACCAAGGATACAACTTACTGCGCGACCGGCACTTGAAGGTGAATCTGGCGATGGGATCTTTGCCGTAAGGGTAAGTGAAGTCGATGTACGGGACCAGTGCGGCCAGCTTCTCTGCAGGTCCGACCCTGCTCATGGTTAGCTCGAGCTTCACCATTGCCAGGACGAAGACGTACGTAGCATAGTTGGATATCGCGCGGCCTTTCAAGCACTTCTCAGGGACACTCGAGTCGATCGTGGGGTTGAAGGCATCGTTCAAATATTGTTCCTTCGAGAGCCCACTTTTGCGGATCCAATAACATTTAATCTCAACCTCGCCGAGATGCTTGAAGTTTTCAGCTTTCTCGTTCCCGACAGGAGCGTCAGCTAGGAATAGTCAGCGTCAATGTGTTGCCATAGGCGGCACGGTACTGACTAGTCCGAAGCTGCGCAAATTGCAACCTCTGGAGAAAAGCGCCCTGCTTAGTATTCTTCTGGAAGCCAAGCACTTCAGCTGTCTGGTTGGCATATCGGTTGCCAGTGTCGATGAACTTGCCACCAACATATTTTCCGTCCACGTATACCCGAGCAAGCAGGCAATCCCTGGGATCGCGTGCCATAGTCGGGTTCAAAGTGACTCTCACGGAGAAGGTCGATCCTGCCACGGCTTCGATGTATTTCGACTTCTTTGTCTTGCTGGGGAACGTGTCTTCGTCATCGTACTCAGCAAGCTGCTGCCCGTCTACCCAGATGTGGGCGTGTAGCTGTGGGATGTCGTCGAGGAACATGATGGTTGTGGTTGGTGGTTGGCTTCGAGTGAGGAGGATGCGAAGCGCGGATTCGAAGATGAAGGCCGTGGCGTGTTGCTAGCTAGATCTAGTGAAGTCCGAGGCCCAAAACACGTCGACGCGGCGCTTGAAGGCGTGAAGGGCCTTTATATTATTAAAGGAGCGAAACACCAAGCTGACCTCTGACCTGGAACTCTACTGTATGTACATTGTTGAAGTGAATCTGTCGTGTTGTGTCGTGGCATTGCTTTTAATTGATCAATTTGGTGGTGTACAGGGGAGGAAACAGGCAACAGTCCAACAGGGACGCGACGACGCGACAACGCGACGGTGACGCGAACCTTCCTCCTCAGCAGGGTGGTCCCCAATCAATCAAACCTGCGGAGCACCGAAAAATTGATTGATTATGTAATCAGAGGGCTC